>VMDO01004786.1:0-60137 GCA_007922755.1 Pedetes capensis | reverse complement strand
CCTCCTCCCAAACCACTGGGATTACAGGCGTGCGTCACGGTGCCCGGCTTCCTACTATTGAGCCTATTCATTAAGGTTTTTGTTGTTGTTGTTTTCTTTGATTATTAAATTTTCTTAGTTCTAAAATTTCCAACATGTTCTTTTTTATGTCTTCTATATCAGTGCTGGGGCTGGGATTTGGCTCAGTTGGTAGAGCACTGCACTGCAGTCTCTGAGGTCCCGAGTTCAATTCCCAGTACCGCAAAAGTGGGAGAAGGACCTGGCAATCCACTCCCAAGGCAATCCTGAAACAGTCAGCCATTGAAAACCCTCTGAGGGTCGCTATGAGTCGGATACCAACTTGACGGCACCTAACAACAACAACAACATATCAATGCTACTACTTTCTTTCCTGTTAATTTCTATTTGTTTCATTTTCTTCTGCATGTTTGTAATTGATGTTTCAAGAATTTTATGATGGTTGTATTAAAATCATTCTCAGATAGTTCCAACATCTGTGTCTTCTTATTGGTGTATCTGCTGGTTGTCTTTTTCATTTAAGGTGAAATTTCCTGGCTCTTGGTAAAATAAGTAATTTTTTTCAATTGAAATCTGAACATTGGGGTGTTACATCATGAGACTCTCAATCCTTATAAAGCTCTTCTGTTTCGCAAGGCTTCCTCTCATGCAATGCTGGTGGAGGTAGGTAGGTGTTATTTTGTTATCACCGGTGAAAGTGGAAATTCAGCTTCTCCACTTGGACTCTGTGATGTCTGGGGGATTGAGTAGGTCAGGGTTCTTGTTATGGATGGGTGGAATTAGGATTTATGCTCCTTCCTCTATCTTCTAGTATTTAGCAACTTGACTATGATGTAGTTTGATGTAATTTTCTTTATGTTTATTTGATTTTGAGTTTGATGACATTCTTAGATGTGTGGATTTATAATTTCCTTAAAATTTGGATCTTTATTATAACTATTTCTTCATCAAGTGTCTTTTTCTAGAACTATAATTACTTGTATTATATGACTGTTTGATATTATCTCATAGCTTATTAAGCACCTATTAATTTATTTAACTTTAGTTTTCTTTGTGTGTTTCATATTGTATAGTTTTTGTGGATGTACTCTCAAATTTATGATTCTTTTCTTTTTCAGTTTCTAATCTTGTGTTAGTTCTATCATCCAGGATATATTTCATTTCACATTTTGCATTTTTCATCTCTGGAAGTTCTATTTTCAACTTCCCATATCTACCATTTCTCTACTCACTATGGTCATGTTTTTTTCTTTAAATTACTTGAGCTTAAGGTTTATAGCAGCCTGCAGCTGTAGCCCTGTGGCATCAATCCCGTCAGATCTTGGAAGATAAGCAGGGTCAGGCCTGGTTAGTACCTGGATGGGAGACCGCCAGGCAACACCAGAAGCTGTAGGCTTGGGACAAGGACCTGGCAACCTACTCCCAAAAATCAATCTGCCATTGAAAACCCTAAGATCAGCAGAGAAACACTGACAATAGTGTTTCCCTGTTGTACAGAGGGTTGCTATGCGTCGGATACCGGCTCAATGGCACCTTACAGCAACAACAAGGTTTATAATATCTGATATTAGGTGCTTCTTGAATAATTTTGCTAGATGCTTTACATAAGTAGCTAATGAATTTTCACTTAAATAGGTATTATTGTTATTACTTTTATAATTAAGGAAACTAAATCTCAGAAAAATAAACTAATTTATTCAAGATCATATAGCTAATGAGTAGAAAAATATAAATTACTGCCCAAGATCATCTGTTTCTGAAGTTTGTTCTCATTATTAGTATTTGATTCAATATTGTCTCTCTATTAACTGGTTGTTTAATCTTAAGTTAGAATTTTTTCACATATGAACCTCAGTTTCCATGTGTATAAAAATAAATATGAAAACGCTTAGTGTGTAGCATTGTATGTGAAAAGTATTTTTCCCTGAAGTTATTTTTGCTGCAATTGAGGAAAGGAAAATTTCTTTCAGAGGGTATCCCAGCAATAGCAGAACTAAGTGTCTGCATTTGGGTAGGTGTGAGGAGGGGAAAAACACCTCACTGGAAAGTTCCTGTGAATAGGAATCATAGTAACATTGGGTTATTCCTTGCAGAGATCCTTTAGCAAGAAAAAACAATCTTCCATAAACATGCCAGGCTCTGACTGAGTATGTCTGAGCAGCTGTGCTTTCTATCATTGTCTTAATATGAAGTTGCCATTTTAACATGTATACAGTGATGAAAACAGATTGCTATATACTTTTTTATATTTTATTTTAACACCTTCTTCTAACAGTCCAGATAGTGATGATGAAGATGACATTTTCTGGAGGGAGATCTTAGATTTGTATCTTTTCACAGACCCTTCTCTATGGCTACAGGATTTTTCCTTATGTAGTTGGAACACATTAATTAGTTCTGTGATGGAGATCAGATTCCATATACATATGTGTGTGTGTGTGTGTGTGTGTGTGTGTGTGTGTGTGTGTTGTGTGTATGGAATCTATATATGTATATATCTATATATACAGATTATATATATATAAGATTATATATATTATATATATATAATTTTTCTGTAATCTACAAGGCAAGAGAGCTACCCTAGATAACCATCTTTTTTTTTTATTAGAAATTTTTAATGTACATCATAATGTGATTCATTTTGACATGCTTTTCGTTGTGACAATTTTCATATATGCAATTTGATAAGCATTATTCATATAGGTTACCCCTTACCCTCCTCTATGTTTTGAAAATATACATAGGGCTGAATTATTTGCTTAGTACCAACTTGTTATAAGCATAAGCATATAACTATAGACTCTGGTGCAGGGTTACATAGTGATATAACATATAATATCTGCCTCAAAGTAATGCAAGTATTGAGGAAGACAAAATCTAAGTTAACATGATGTAGTAATAGGAATAAACCATGATGTATGGGAGAACCAAGGGTGGGTACCTTACCCAACTGAAATAAAAATTGACAGATAAGACCTGAAGAGTCCCCTGGGAGAGTAATGTTCTTCTGAGTTCTGACAGATGAGTATTAGTTTATCAGAGAGGGAGGTAATGGCAGAGAGGGAGGTTCCCAGCAGAGGGAGGGGCAGCATTTATGAAAGTCTAGAGATGTGGTGAGTACAGTGCCTATGGTATCTGTAATTTGTTTTAACTAGGGCTCAGGGGAGATAAGGCAGGACTGGTAGGCAGGGTTCAGACCATGAAAAGGCAATTATATGTTTTGGTCATAAGGCCATCTGTATGTGAAAGCATAGGTGAAGAGGTATTAATTTATATCTGCACTGGAAAAACAACTCAAAGTACAAGGCTGGCTGCTGACAGATCAGTCGTCTAAGATGTGTCAGATCTCTCATGGAGGGTGACGTAGAATTACCAATGACTGGCTGGACTTGAGCTCTCAGACATCAAGAAAACCTGCTGATGGTAAGCTTTTGGAGTCTGATGGCAGGGTAAACGCCTTCACTTAGAGCTCTACCCTCTGAGCAGATAGTGAGGTGGTTTTGAGGGAAAGTAATTCAACTGAGCACGGGTGATGTTGGCTCCTGAGGCAAAAGAAGCACCGTCTGGGCTTGTGCAGGCTTCTCCCTTCACAAGCTGAGAAATCCAAAGAGACAACATCATGATGGACAGAGCACCAGCCAAGGCCAAGGGAATGCTTAAACCCAATCCAAGGAACAGACACCATAATGCCCTATGTTAACCCCAAATTTAGTGCAGGGATCTTGTACTGGACCTCCCACCTCAGTTTAGTAATTACAGCTATCAGGTGCTACAGTTTGAGCTAATCACCTTCCTCACATATTTAATAACAACTGACATATTTTGAGTGCTTGCTTTGCCTCATGTACTATTCTAGATCTATTCCGTACTGTTTGTCACTCATTTAATTGTTATATGTACCTTGCAAGGGAGTTTGACCTACTAGCTAGTGGACATTTACAGAGCCTATCGTTCTTTTCACATAACTACATGGGATAAACATCATTATTTCAGACTTATAAATGGGAGAATAGAGGCTCAGAGTTTCTAAGTAAGCTGTGGAGCTGGTCTGGGCCTCAGTCTGAGACTCTAGTGCTGGTGACTTTAGTCACTGTACTCTGAAGTTCCCAACACCAGTAATGTTCAGAACAGGTTTCTGCCTCTATGAGACTTTTCCCTGATTAGAAACACACACGACTCTGAACTATAAAGGAAATATGGCTCTAGGAAGGTCTTGCCAGAGAGGACCTCATATGTGTGTCTCTTGAGGACAAGTGTGAATGTTCATGACACACAGAGGTGTTACTTGAAGAATCTCCACAAGGCCAAAAACACCCAATGGGCCTTCTTCCCCTCCTCTCACAACCAGCCTCAAACACTGCAAAAGTTAAGTCCTGGAAAGAAAACTGGTGAAGGTACCCTCAGGTCAGACACAGACCACTATTTTCCCCATTCTGGGGATCCAGAGTAGGAAAAGACATGACAGATTAAGACCAGCCTGTGCAAGAGATGTGAGGAGGAGAAAGTGAAGAAGTTGGTTATGGTTAAGAGTTTTAAACCAAACTAGATAAAAATTTTTGTTGGCAAAAATAAAAGAGCAATTATGGAACCTGAGAAATTTTGGAATGTGCACAAGGCATTATTAAGAGAAGAGAAAGAGAATCCATAGAGTCAGGCAGTGACAAAAATGTAAAATTACTTCACGTAATGTTCAGTAGACCAGATACATTAGTCATCCACTAACTCAGGCATTTCATCATAGCCTGTTCTTCTAATCATCAGCTTCTCATTTTACTGCTCTTGTCCTCAGAAAAACTGTTCCATCCAGATGCTGGCTTCCTAGGAGAGATCTTTCATCTCATGATTAAAAGCTGATAGTTTCTTTTTCTCTAGAATTCATATCATGTACCCCAATTCAGATTTTTAAATCACAAGGCAAGATAGTTGGGCAAAGTTTAGACTTGGTTTGAGTAGATAATCATGAGTGAGGCTATCAGTACCTCTGAGAAATGAATTCTCAACCTGTTAATCTGGCTATCTTCTATGTTTCTCATTCATGAGTAGTGTAGGAATTGAAATGAGAGATTTCATTATGTGGAAAATGTTCTGCATATCCTACAGAGAAATTGGATATCCCAGGGATGAGAAATAGGGTTTTGTAGGGCTTGGAGGTAGAGGTGGTTAGCCAAGGCCTTGCATTTTTTTCTGAAAGGCATAGTTTTGGAGCACAGAGAGAGTGTCAGCCTATAAAAGATTGGCCTCCCTCAGTGAATGGAGTGGAGATAATGGTCTATGCTTAGGAGGACCATAAAACTATGCAAGTGAAACCCATAACTACAAGCTTTTAGACTGATAGACTTCCTGGAGGTTTCATTCTTCTAAGAAAGGGTGACTCCCACCAGACTTCAGATGATTCCTCTAAGAACAAAAAATTGATCATACCAAGCAGGGCAATGTTTGGAGATATGTTGAGACTCCTAAAAGGAGACCAAGTACAGTATGTGGGAATGAACATGGTGCGGAACCCTCCACGTCACTACCCATACCGTGGACACACTTGCTATTACTCTTCGTGGCCTAGAATGGATCTGTCCTCTAAGAATGGGTACTTCTAAGACTACTTTTGTATTACTTTTAATTTCTATCCCATCTGAAGGACAGCAAACTTCATGTGATTTTAGGTAATCATTATCTTGAAATCTCCATAATGGTCAATTCATCCATTCATATACTTACTTACTCAATCATTATTTATGAAATAACTCTGCTATGCCAGGTACATGAGCTTACCTCCCCAAATTCTGAACATACCGAGTTTTCTCAGGAGCTAGCAGGTAGGGATCTGCCTCAAAAATATGAAGGCTTTTACTATAGATGCAGCAAGGTGGGTGTGAGATGAATGATGGACAAAGTCATAAATTTCAGGACAACCAAAGGCTTCCTAGAGAAAAGCTTGTTGTGTTAGTTTCTCACAACTCTTGCCAAAACACCTGACAGAAACAACTTAAGAAAGGAAAGATTTATTTTGGCTCACAGTTTCATATACGTCAGCCCATCATGGTGAGGAACAAATGGTAGAACAGAGCAGTTCACATTATGGTGGCCAGGAAGCAGAGAAAAGGAGTACAGGGAGTGTTCAGGGCAAGATATGCCCCCCAAGGACACAGCTTTAGTAGCCTGCTTCCTCCATATAGGCCCAACTCCTGGGTTTTACCACCTTCCAACAATGCCATCAGATGATGAGTCTGTCAAGGGATTAATCCATTCATTAGGTCAGATCCCTGATGATCTAATTGTCTCTGGAAATGCCATCACAGACACATCCAGAGATGTGCTTTACCAGTCTCTTAGGCATTTCTCAATCCAATCAACTTGACAATTAAGATTAACCATGATACCTATGAAGAAAGATGACTTTCACATTGTGTTCTTATTTTCTGGTGCTTAAACAACAAAAGCATGTCAGCTTTCAGTGGGAAGATTGCAGTGGTAGCAGGTAGCATCATCTTCTCCCTTCAATCCATTGTGGGAATTAGTTCCCCTGTTGGACAATTTGTTTCTAATTGGGTAAAATATTTTCTTTTTATGTTGTTTCAGAATACGATAGTAGTGAGATTTTATAGTTTACAAACTTATTTCCATGTCCATTGGAAAATTCCATCATGTTTCCAACATTTAAAATATATTTTGTTCTGATATGTGTTAGGAATGGGCTGGGTATTCCTATTCTCTGCCTGTGGGTGAAAAAAAGGTTGTGGAGGTGATTGATGAGAAGCAATAATAGCTCTAAAGAAGGACTTGCTCACCTCACATCCTCTTATGTAGTGAAGTGGTTTACATTACATTTTGGTTTTAGATCCATTCTCATGAAGGTAAAGAAGTTACTACATGAGCTCACCCTTGGCCCCCAGCCACAGGCTGTCATGTGAGTAAATCTATGACAGTAGAGTTTGCCCAACGAATGTTTATACCTCTATTGTAATCTCAAAATGAACTGGTCCTGGGAATTGTTTTTTTTTTCCTATTATTTTTATCTTTTACTTTTGAGGCCTGTAAGTTTCATCCAAGGCATTTCTTTTTTCAGGTAGAGGAAGGCAAGGGAGAAGAGGAAAGGTAAAGATGAGGAGGAAATGAAATCTTCTCTAACATTGTCTTTTTCATGTGGGGTAGTAGGCAGGCAGGCAGGACGTACAGTCAGGCCTTTGGGGATGACAGAAGGGATGTGTGTGGTTCCTTCCATGTAGTATGGGTGAAATTATAGCCATAAGGGAGTCCAGCAAATATTTGTTCTGGCTTTGAACAAAACACAAATTAGACCCCTTTTGTGATGCTCCCTGTGCTTCAGGAGCCTGCATATTTCTAGCCTGTGCTTCACTTGCTAGAGACTGCAGTTTGTTCTGCAAAAACCTACAACCCT
Organism: Pedetes capensis; assembly: GCA_007922755.1. Lineage (NCBI taxonomy): Eukaryota > Metazoa > Chordata > Mammalia > Rodentia > Pedetidae > Pedetes > Pedetes capensis. The sequence continues at coordinate 52,720 of VMDO01004786.1, read as the reverse complement.
CACCCTTGTGAATGCACCAGACTGCATGTTTGCTTTGCCCATGGCTTCCCCATGGGACGGCAGTTCCAGTTCTTTTTTTGATTTCAGCATTTTAAATAAAACTTAAACACTCAGCAGCCTCACAGAGCTGCCTAAGAGGAATTTGGATAGGATCCTGACCTGTGTCCTTCTTTCACCTTCCACTCTACACCCGCATCCCCCTAGCTCCCAATCCTAACACTCTCCTGGGGTTGGCAGTTTGGAGGAGAAAGCCCAATGGAAGCCATTATCTGTACTTTATCTACAGTTCTATCTTAGAGTCAAATTGCTGATCTCAATGACACTTCTGAGGGGAGTATGTGGCTTTGGGATGCTGGAGGAGATGCCATGACATGTTCTTTAAAAAATCAAGAGAGCAAAAGATTACTTCTAACTTGGAAGAAGAGATCTGAAAAGGGCCTTAGAAGTGAGGGATAATTGAGATGGCTAGAGAGAAATTTCAGAGGATGGAGACTCAGGTCTGGGATTGTTGTTGTTGTTAGGTGCCATCGAGTCAGTGTCCAACTCATAGCAACCTTACATACAACAGAAGAAACAGTATGGTCAGTGCTTCTCTGCTATTCATAGGGTTTTCAATGGCTGATTGGTTTTGGGAGTGGGTTTCTGGGTCCCTCTCCCAAGTCTACAGTACCTGGTGTTCCCAGGCAGTCTCCCATCCAAGTACTAACCAGATCCAACCCTGCTTAGCATCTGAGATCTAAAGGGATCAGACGCCACACTGCTATGGCTGCAGGGCCAGGTATGGGATAGTCTTTTGTCATTCTCCAAATGGCTGTGGTGCCCTCATCAGGACTTCATATCACAGCACTTCTCCTAAGACCTGGAATCTATGGTCTACTTCTCAGACATCTAAACAAAAGGGTGACTTTCTCAGGGCTGCAACTCTGTCAATGAATACAACTCCACATAGCCATCCCATGCACAGGTATGTCACAGAGTAAGCCCTTAACAAAATGTTTGGTGACCTGAGCAAAAATGTCAACAGCATGAGCAAAACTCAGTAGGTGCAAGAGAGAATAGGAAGATCAGGGAGAGATGGAAATGAAGCTGGAAGAGAAATGGATGTTTACTCCTCTTGTGTGTCATGTCACTGAAACATTTTGTATAGGCTGAGATTGCTGAGAATCTTCACACAGGCTCTGCTTCCAGGGAAGTAAGTAAGAGGTCAACTGTGACCTCCCCTCCCAGCACTCCCTAGGCTCTGACAGAATGGAGGCCAGCAGACCTCTCTCTGTTGTCTGTTGGCAAACTGACCACCCCACCTGCAGGCAATCCCACATATTCTGCCCATCATCCTGCTGAAGGGAGAAACTGTCCCTGCTGCTGCCAGGGGCATGTGGCTGGCCCCTTTCTTCCTTCATATACTCAGGACAAATTTTGCAGCACAATCTGCCAGTTCCAGCAGGAAACAGCAGGCTAGAGATTTGCAGGGCCTTGAACCCATTGCCCTGACATTTTCTCCTCTCTCTTGCATTGGCAATTTCTCTTTCTCTGCAGAATTGGTCTCATTGACATACCCCTCACTTCACCGTCTACTGTTTTAGCTACTGACCCATTTCTCTGCCCCTGTTTATATCAAAATTCCGCAAATCAGGAGATTATACAATATATCTATCTCTGACTCTTAGCCTCCTGCACTCCCTTTGATGCACTTCAGTGACATCTGTATCCACAAACTGTTGAAAATGCTCTGGCCAAGGTCACCAGTGTTTTCCATCTTGCCAAAGCCAACAGTTTTGATCATAGCTCACAATTTGTTTCCATTGTTGTTGTTCTTCAAAGTACCACACTCTTTCCTCCTATGTACTTGTGGCTTGCCCTTCCTGGAACACGCTTCCTTCCGACCTTCGCCAGCTATTTCCCTCACTTCATTCAACTCTCTGCCCAGAGAAGCCACCTTGACACCCTCACTGAAAATAACATCCCTCACGGTTCCCTGCTCCAGTCTCTACTCCTTTATCCAACTCTGCCTTCTTTCTTAGCATTTATCATTGCTGAAATTATATATTTATTTGCAAATTAATTTATGTGTGATTTCCCATAGAATATAAACTCTATGAACTTGGAGATTTTCCCTTTCTATATAGCTAACACAAAATAAGGGATTGGTACACAGTTGGCCTTCAATATATAATTACTGAGTGTTGACTGAAGGCAAAGCCTTGCTCTGAAGGAGATTATTTGGGATGATGATGATGATGAGGATGATGATGATGATGATATGTAATACTAAGTGCCATGTAGCCAGGCACTGTGGTACATGCCTGTAATCCTAGCTACTCTGGAAGTTGAGGCAGGAGGATCACAAGTTCAAAGCCAGAGGCAGCCTATGCAACTCAATCAGACCCTATCCCAAAATAAAAAATAATAAGGGGCCTGGGGGTGCATTTCAGTGGTAGAGTGATAAAGCCGTATGCGAGGCCCTAGGTACAACCTCTCAGTACTGAAAAAACAAGCAACCAAAAATAAAAAAAAAAAAACACCTAAGTGCCATATGCATATACACATTTATAATGATTATATCTTCTCAGTAACTACATAAAAGTATGGAGTAGGTGGTATTATGTCTCCTTTACAAATAGGGAGACTGAGGCTTTGGAGGATTACATAGCCTGCATAGGATCAGACAGTGGTCAGCTGGAAGACTAGTGATTCAGGCACAGATCCTTTGACTCCAGTGTTGTGTTTCTTAACCCTGAGGTCTTTAACCTTGCAGTCTGACAGCACATAAAAAGGTCACCCCATCTGTTCGGGCTGTCTTAATGTGCTTGTGGAAGTTCCACCCACTGTGAACAGGCAACACCCTTTCATGCTTGAAAAGATTGCTAACTTTACTCATCTTGCTATAAAAGCAGCCTCTGTGTCAGAAGCCAAAACACACAGGGTTGGTAAATATTTTGTACTTGGATACAAGCAAGGACCCAAATCCAATTAATGTTGGCTCAGCATGATAGGGTTTTTCACTAGTTTTCGGAAATATGTAGGTAGGTTCAATTCCAATTTAAAGACATTCCTTGGTTATATTTCAGCTGAGTGTTTTAGGAAATCAAAACCTTTTGATCTGTTTTGGCTAGTTTCTGAGTTCAGCACAGTTTGTTCCTTTTCATGGTCTATAGTTAGGTTTGGTCCAAGGCCCTGGCTATGGATCCAGGGCCTGGATTTCCTGTAGGCTCATAACCAGCCCTGCTGAGTGTGGAGAAGCCTACAGGAAACTCTGTTCCAAGATGGAGTACGTGTGAGGTGTCGGTCAAGCTCACAATGATGGGCTCCATTTTGGCCAGCCATAAATGGAATCTTATGTTTCTAGCAGCAGCATTAAAAAATAAAAAGAAGCAAGTGAAATTAACTTTAATAGCAAATATTATTTAAACCAATATACCCAATATATTATTTCAACATGTAATCTATATAAATAATTATTAAATATTGTCTGTATTTTATACCTACATCATATCTCAAATTAGATTAGCTACATTTCAAGTGTTCAAGAGTTACACATGGCTAGTCAAGACAAGTTGGACAGTGTTATCTGCGGGAAGACTAGATTTTGATTTGGTTGTTGTTCATGATGATAATGATATCATAATTATTTTCTCAAGATTTCCTAGACACATATCATCTTTGAATATGAAAGGAAATTGAAGTTTATATCATCAATCCATTTAATGCCTGAGTCTTTTCTAAAGTATCACCTAAAATACTAAAGTATCTTAAGAACACTTCCCCTTTAAGGTAACTTATTCTATCTCTGGACAGCTTTCATTATTATAAAATGATCCTTTTAATTTAACTGAAAATTATCCCATTTGTGTTTCTCTTGTGTCCTACACTTTGAAGCCACAGAGAATAAATCTGATTTCTTTCTCAGACCTGTTTTTGTATTTGAAGATAGCATGGCTTATGCGTTAATATTTTCAAAGACATGACTTTCTTGCTTCCATCACTATTCCTGATAGTGTCATTTCTTGATCCTATCTCAAGAACAGGTTCTAGATTCTCCATGTCCCTCTTACAGCGTGATACCCCAGAGGAGAACAAAATATCCGTGTGTAATTCCAGCATGCCCAAATAGAATGAGCCCATAAACTCTCACTCCTACCTATTTTTTCAGCTGCACCATTATTAAAACTCGCTATTGCCTCATACTGAGCTCTTTGATCACTAAATTCCTAAATACTATTTCCATTTATTGCCATAAAGTGAGCATGGTCCATATTTCATCTAACTATAGGGAGTTTAATGACCTAGAAAATGATATAAGAAACATTTAAAAATAGATGTTTATTTTCTTTTAGACTCTGAAATATCAAGATATTTTTGGACACATTACCCATTGTACTAATGGGTTCTTTCAACTAACTACTCATTATTAGCAAATTTTGGTGAGTAAACTTTTTATACCTTTATGTAAATCATCAATTAAGCTTTCAAGTAAATTAAAGTCTTATAATATTAGGAGCCCTCTAAGTAGTGCATTTTCAGTCAATGTATTCAGTGACTTTTAAACTACCAAATTTCTATTAAACTGGCCTATATTTCTCCATTGTTATTATTAGGGCTTAGAAAATATTTTTTATTCCTCTTGGGACTGTCTTTTCCTCATCTTTGCCCAGAAAGTTTTGTTCATCTCTTGTGTCTTATTTTAGATATTACTACTTCTTCCACCATCACAGCAACTGCCGGACTTTTTTGTAATTTTCTGTATATCTGCCCATATTTCCTACTAGAATGTAAACTAAGTTAGGACAGGGATTGACACTGGTTAATCCCAAGTGTGTAGCACAGTATAAATACTTTCTGGTTAAATGAGTAAGGCCTCATGACCATTTGTTAATTTTTATCATCCTCACTTTAAAGATGAGACATTTGGAGCTGAGGGAATTTAGGAAACTTGTGAAGGCATTGAGTGGCTGACAAAGCTGTGGTTCAAGTTTCTGATTCCTGATCTGGTGCTCTCATCATGAAGCCAGTTACACATGCTTTCTATATGCTTCCCGATGTCTGAAGTTCCTTTACTAATCATAGGCCTTTATGGTCTTACTGGAGATCAGACTTAAAATCCAAATATCAGAGAGAAAGAACAATAAGCTGACTTCTGGTAATACTGGAGAATGAAGTTCTGATGCCCTATGATCTCCCAGAAAGACGATATTGCTTGAGAGGAGCATGAGCATTGCGCTCTTGTTAGGAGAATCCACACAAATCACATTTACTAATCTCTCAATTTCCCATAGTAAATACATGCTGACTATTTGATTTACTTTGTTTGCAAACAGATAAGAAGAGGCCCCCACGTTATGTTCTTTTTTATATGAACCACCATAATCCAAAATGATTTATTTTAAATATTATTTTTCTGCCTATGTAAATTAGACCTGTTTATTGTTGAAAATTTGGGGAAAATAATTTTAAAATCAAGCAGAAAGAATTAACCCAAATCACACATTCCTCTTTTTTTTCCTTTTGCAAATACTTCTACTTCTTCTCTGATTTGGGATTTATCACTATGTGTCTTTTTTTTCTTTACACAATATATTTAGAATTTTTATATATCACTAAATATAAGAAATAAGAAGTTTCTTACTGCAGATATTTAGGATTGTTTCCAGTATTAGATTATATAAATAAAATGGGAATACTTAACCTTGGACATTGATCTCTGCACGCATGACTTTCTAAGGAGAGATTTTTTCTCATCTAATTGGTCATATGCTGTGCTGAGACTTATTAGGATAAGAACTCCCCATAACTGAACCCTCATCTTTAAGCACTTACAGGACTTTGACTCTCAGCAGCAATCAGATAGAATCAAGGATTAGAATTCCTGATTCTTCAATACCTACATTGATTTGGCTACTTGGGATTCTTTTTACTGCTCTTCCCATGTTCCTGTGAAACATGAAAGCTGAGCTCCAGGGTGGGGCTAGAGGCCAATCTGTTTTCAAACTGGGCCCCTTGCTTCTGCAGCAGTACCACCACTGTGTCCAATGCCAAACTAAGGAAGAGCATTAGTATTGAGATGAGGACAAGAAAAGGTCACCTCTTCCCCAAAGGCAGTGGTGGTGGAGGGCAGGGGGGAGAGAAAGAAGGAAGGAGGGTAAGAGAATGTGCACAAGTGAGCAAGATGCACACATGCCCCCATTTTTTGTGTCATTTTATTTTCATTTTAACTCACAAAGGAAAGAAAAGCAACTGCCTAAGTTAAAATTGCCCTGGAGCAGCCTGAATGGGTCTGACTTAAACCAAGTGGCTTGTCACCCTGCTGCCACTATGACCCTTGCAGCCTCCAAGAAAATGCAGAGATGAACTCACTAGATTGAACAACATGCTCAGTGTCTTGAGAACAAATAGACTTTTCTTTGCTGTTCATTACAAACATCTTTTCTTTCTGCTTATTCAGTGCTCTGAGAAGCAAGAGCTACTCTCTGTGAAAGTTTAAGGGAGGCATGTGACACAGCTGCAATCTGCTTTAGCCATGTGCCTGGGAAAGGGCTCTGCCTTGTTCCTGCCTCCCCTGTCCTGTAAGGCAGACCAGTCTGTCCTGTTCACACTCACTTAAAGTTATTTCATTTCAGGTGGATTCGTTTATGTATGATTATATCTACCATCTATCTACCTATCTATCTATCTATCTATCTATTTACCTATCATCTATCCATCTATTTACCACCAGCTTGTGCCACATACCAAGCCACATACAGAGGATGCACTGGCCAAAAGTCTGCTTTTGAAGATCTTTGTTGGCGGGAATCCCAGAAATAAGTGGGTGATTGCAATGCGAGGGGCTATTACAAAAGAAGGGTAAGTCATAGTAGAAGGACCAATAATACAGGCCCAAGCTGCTCAGGAAAGTTGTCCTTACAAAACTGGTATTAATAGCAAATCATAGTGGATGAGTGAGTTACCTGGTCAAGAGGAAGGAATAGAAGTGTGACAAAAGAGTTATTATCAAGAGGAGCCTGAAGCTGGGCACACTGTCACACACCTGACATCCCAGCAACTCAGGTAGTAGAGGCAGGAGGATCACAGGTTCAAGACCAGAAGCAGCCTTTGTAACTTATCAAGACCCTGTCCCAGGTCCTAGGTTCAACCCCCAAGTACAAAAAAAAAAAAAAGAAAGAAGAAAGCAAGAAAACCACAGAAAACCCTGAGAAGCCTGCTTGCATGATATGCACCATTTTCTAAGATAATTTTAATTACTGGGAAATGTTGTATTATAACATATTGTGAATTTAGGGGTAACTTATATGTCATACCAACCTCAGGAAGCAACATTTTATCCAGAAGAAATCCATGTGCAGAGAAGTTTAGTGACTGCCGAAGCCCACACAGCTCCAGAGCCAGGCTTGCTTAAGGTTCTTCTCCTTACACCTGCTCCTCACCCAGACCCACTCACAATGGTCTTACAAGCATGGGTCGCAATGGATATCTATTGGTTTCCTGGTTGGAGGCACATGTTGATGTATTAGAGAGTCAGGCTCACAATTCAGACATGTAGACCTCTGGACAGGTCTGGAGAAAGGCAGGGAGCGGGCCAAGGGTGGAAGAAGGTAGATGGTGATTGATGCTCCTGTCATTGGAGGGAGTGTGGTCCCATCCTCTACATGGATGGGTGCCAAATTCCTAGGCTCACAGACCCAAGAATGAACTCACAGACGCAAAGGCAAGTAAAAATGAGGAACAGTTCTATTTAAAGAGATAGAGAGAAAGGCTCCACAGCAAGAGGGGCCCCACAATGGGTTGCTGCTGTGGGCCAGTAGCCTGGGAGTTTTATTGTCTTCTCTTTGGAGTAGTTTCAATAGATTGGTCTTCACTTAGGGGGAACCTGCATGCAGGGTTAGAGGGGCATTAATTCTTTTGTTTCTATCTGAAGATTATTAGTCATATAATTGTTGACTATGTCATCTTCTAGTCTTCTTTTTGAAAAATGGAACTTGAGGAAATGAAATTCATCTGGCCTCGCTGGAATTCAGGTGGTATAACTGGTCACCTTGTGACAGTCTTGCCTCAGTGACTTTCTGTTCCCAGGCCCCATTCCCTGAATCTACTAAGATTTTTAATTCCTTATAGTCCAAACTCCTTTCACTCTTAATGCGATTAAGATAGATTGGAAATTGAAATGCTGCCAGAAGCTCATGAAAATGAAAGAAAAAAATCATTTAAGAGAACCATGTTATACTTTCCCTTGAACACTGCACTCCATAAGGAAAGCATTGGGACGAGTCACCCCCAGGGTAGAATTGGTATTTGAGCTCTAGGTTCTATATAACCTGGCAACTTGTGTGTACTTTGCAGCCCACAAAAGGCATAAAATGAATAACCTTACTTCAGGAACCATTTTTCCCTGATACCACTCAGATACCACTCACGTGCCATACACGCATTTCACACACAGTCTATTAGACAGCTTCAAGTATTTGTGGACTTTGCTCTTTCAGCCAACCCCTCTTTCCTATATCTTTCTCCTCTACCTCTTATCTGAGTCTCCCTATTAAACTTCAAACATGCTTTACTATCTCCCATATTCCATTGACATTCTCTTAAATTCTCTAACTACTTTCTAATCTGTACTCTACCTTTCTCATCTAGAGTCCCAGTATGTACCCACTCTTCCACTCACTGTGATCCAGCTTGTACACCCAACGTGAAATTTGATCACATTATTTCTTCACCCACCACCTTTAGTGAAGCCCTGAGCCCAGACCATTTTTTTCTTAACACTTTCTTGCAGCCACAGTTTTATAAGAGTTTCTAATGTGCTTCCCGGGCTGAGATTTAGCTCAGTTGGTAGAGTGCCACTTTGAAGTCTCTGAGGTCTCAGGTTCAATTCCCAGCACCACAAAAATGGGAGAAGGACATGGCAATATACTTCCCAGGCAATCCTGAAACAATCAGCCAGTGAAAACCCTATGAGGATCATTATGATTCGGACACGACTTGACAGCACCTAACAACAACAACGTGCTTCCCTACAGAGTGCCTTGATGGTCCTGGGACAGTGAGAATCATTATAGGGTTGTGTATTTTGACAACACTCATAAAACTTTATTATACTTCTGGGGTTCTAACCATGGTAATAGTATTTCTGTTTACCGTGTACTATAAAGTAATGTCAGGTTCTTAAAAATAGTCCTATTATTTCATATTTAATTTTTCCAACATGTAATTACTATGTACCTATTATTTGGCAGGCATTGATGGAGACCTGAGGATGCAACAGTGAATAAGACAGAGATGATCCTGTGATTATGGAATTTGGTGAGGCTGATTTGAGAGGCATGAGCAAAACCAAGACTCTAGTGAGGCAATGCGATGTTCTAATCTTGGCTCTATGCCTTGTGAGTTTGTTAAGATCATTCACACATTCATTTATTCAGTTTTTCCCTTAGTGGTTGTCAGTCATATGGTGTTTCAGTTGCTACTGATATAGACAAAGCTCCACCCTCAAGGAAATTATTTTCTTGTGGGGAAGAAATGTTACTAATACATAGAAGCATATATCATAAGCTATGTAATTTCAGATAGTGTAATAGCTGTGAAGAAAATGAAATAAGGTGATAGGATGGGTTGTGAACGGGTCTGAGCTTAGGAGAATCTACTTTAGATTGAATAGTAAGGGAAGAGTCTCTGCAAATGTGACATTTAAACTGAAATGTGACAAATGGCCAGTAAAAACAAAGAGCTGGAGGAAAGAACAGAGAGAACTACAAATGTAGGGGGAAAATGAAATGGAAAGTGCTAGTCCATTGGGTAATGAGAAATAAAGCCAGTGTCATTGACATAGAGTGAATGAAGGATAATGTTGCATGGGTAATATTGGAGAGTAGGAAAGGGACAGATGAATTTTGTGGACACGTAAAGACCTTCAGATATTAAGCTATTTAATCTCTCCAAGACTTAGTTTCTTCAACTAAATAATGATATCTCGTAAGGTTGTTGTGAGAATTACAGGTTGTAATCCTCTCATGCATAATTAATTCAGCATACTTTCATTTAAGTGGTTGTCATATGCCTACACTAGACATTGAGCATAATGAGGTGAGGAAGTTATGACTTGCCAAAGATGTCATAGTTACTAAGGAACATGGACCAATAAGAAAATATTAGCATAATGTGACAAAGACAATAGTAGACATGTGTGTTTCTTTTCTTTACAACTCTACCCATTGTTAATATTCAGAACTGAGTTAGGGCCACCAGTACTTCTTATCTAACTTGCTTCTAGAACTTTCTATATTGCTCAGCTTTCTGTTGCTATGGCAAAATACCTGAGACAATCAACTTATAAAGAGGAAAGATTACTTTTGGCTCTCAGTTTCAGAGGTTTTAATCCATGATCACATGGCCCTGTTGACTTTGAGCCTATAATGAGTCAGGACATCATGGCAGGGAGCACATGGTAGAAGAACCTGCTCATCTCATGGCAGCCTGGAAGCAAAGAGAGAAAAGGAAGGGGTAGGGCTCCCAATACAGCTTTGAAGGGCAGGCTTCCAATGACCTGCTTCCTCCAACTAGGCCCCACCTCCCTATAGGTTCCACCATCTCCCAATAGCACCACCAGCTGGGGACCAAACTTTTACCCCATGAGCCCTTGGGGGACATTTCAGACCCAAACTGTAACATCTTTCAACAAGCGCCCCACACTTCCAGACTTGTTCTTCTCCAAAAAATTCATCATACTACTCCAGAGATATTTTTCTAAAATTTACATGTTAATTAACTCATTTAAATATATTTATTATGTGCCTATGATGTGCCAGGCTCCCTTTCAGGTACTTGTGAAATACTAGTAAGTAAATACCACTTGTCTGACCAAAATTCTTTAATAGTTCCATGTTGTCATCAGGATGTAATAGAAATTTCTCCTTAGTTTGGTGTTTACAGTCTTCAGGCTTCTAATTTCCCAGGATAATAGTACAAATAGTGCCCAACTAGCATTTTTCAGGTTACAAATCAAACTATCAAACTGTTCTTAAAATGTGGTTTACCTGAATGCTTTGAAAAATATAACTTCATCAGGATCTGGAAGGCCTGGTTCAAATGTGGAATTATTGGACTCCTCAAAGTTCTAGTCCAGAACATTTAGGTACACGGGTATCTAAAGCTCTTGCTTTATCTCTTTTCTCATCATCCCATATTGCTGAGGAACTTGTAGTCCAGCATATGGACTCCTCAGTTCTCCAGTCCAACTTCTATCCACTCTCCCCCAAAGAGCCACCTATTGTCTATCTCCTAGGTGTGTACAGTCCTTAGGTCTCAGGCCCAACATAACAGGGAATTTCAGTGTCCTAGTTACCTAGCCTAGTCTAGAAGGACACATCATTTCCAGATGGACAAGTCCTCTTGACTCTGATAAACTACTCTTTATACAGTGGGAGGGCCACAGGGGAATGAGAGTCCAAGAGGGCTCTTTAAGGTGTGCACCCCAGAGTAAACTCCCCATCTTACCCATTTCTAAGAGCAGTTTTGATAATCCTTTCCCATAATGGCTTCTTCTTATTCTTCCACTACACTTTCACATAGAGCAACTCTGGGAAGGTCACCCACCCCTTATGGTCCAGGCTTTACCTCTGTCCTCACTTCTGCCTTAAACATCCTTCCCTGTCCAGCCTATTCTTTCCCTTATTCCTGTTCTTTTCAAGTCTCAGGTTGGATATCCCTTTCTGTAGAAGGTCTTTCCTATGGAACAAACCCTGTGATAATTTTAAATATGTCCTCAAATTCTTTGACACACTTCCTGTTGAGAGGTGGAGCCCATGTCTCCTTTCCTTAAATTCAAGTGGGCTTGTGACCCAATAGAAAGCAACTGAAATGGAACTATATGACTTGAGATGTTAGAGCATAAAAAGGCATACATCTTTTACTTTGCTTCCTGGATTTCTTTCTCTTGCAATCCTAAACTTCTAAGTGAGAAATCTGGCTACTCTGAACTTTCCATGATGGGAATTCCATGTGTAGGCACTTGGAGCAATAGTCCCAGCTAAGCCTGGCCTTCCAGCAATCTCCACTAAAGTAGTAACAAGTGAGTAAATTCATATCAGATCATATATGCTAGCTCATTGCTCAGATGAGTACCATTATGTGACCTTTTCTCCTGCCTTATAAATATTCTTGAAGAGAGAAGTCTCTAATGGTATTAAGGGAGTGTCTATAGGCCCTCTTAGTTAAACTATCATGTTTCTAAGACTCTATGAGCATTGTCTCACAATTGTCCCACAGGAAGAATGAAGTTGAGAACTAATCATTAAGATATTTGTGATTGTGCCTTCTTTTTTACTTTATAAACTGATATACAAGAAATGACGATGATCTGAATGTTACTTAAAATTAATATGTGTAAACTCTATGGCCAATATGATAGTTTTAAGAGGCAGGACATTTAGTAGGTGATTAAGTCATGAGGAGAGAGGCCTCATGGATAAGATTAGGGCCTTTATGAAAGGGATCAGGGAGTGTGTCCCCTTCTGCTCTTCCACCATATGAATACAATGTGTCTACCCTGTTGTTCTTCTGCCTTCTAAGATGTGAGAATGAAGCAATAGGCACCATCTGGAAGCAGAAAGAGAACCCCATACCTCAATGGGACATTCTGGCACCTTGATCTTGTATTTCTCAGCATTCAGAACTTTGAGAAATAAATTTCTGTTGTTTATAAACCATCCAGTCTCTGATATTTTGTTATAGTATCACAACCAGACTAAGACAGAAACCAACAAAGTTTTTAAAGGAATTATATCAGTATGAACAGAAAGACATATAAACAGCACAAAGAAAAGATTTGGATCTCTGAACTCCTATGACCAAGAAGCACACTGAGGAAATTGCTCATCTGTAAACATAGGCTAGAATGACTCAGAGGGTGAAATCAAGGTCTCAGAGAATGGAGGATCGAGTCATGGAGCACGATTAAGTCTTAGTTAAAGGAAAACCATATTTCTGATTGAATTTTAGAATTGCTATGAATGAGTGAATGATATGTGTCTTCTGTTCCAAACCCCTCCCTTTTCAAATACAGTGCAGTGTAATTTTCTTATTCCTTTCTACCACTAATATTGGGTGTTTGTGGGGATGAGGATAGAAAAAATGCCTTTTTAATTTATACGTGTTCAGAAGGAGAGGAACCATATTCAGAGAACTGGACCTGAGGAGACATGCTGGCTTGTGGATTTAATTTGGATGATGAGATCCTGGACCTCAGCCCTCAACCTGATACCATAATAGTTTGAGACTTTTAAAGAAGGGGAAAGTAATTGAATTTTGTATGTATGATAGATTTAAACAATTTATGGTAATAAAGATGTGGCAGTTTTCAAACACAAGCTCATATTAATATTCTCTCTGAGATTATTTATTTGTCTGAGACAAGGTCTTTCTGTATAACCCACATAGAACCCTGGCATAGAACTTTCTGTGTAGACCAAACTGGCCTCAAACTCATGTCAATCCTCCTCCCTCAGGTGTGTGCCACCATGCCAGTTAATATCCCCTCTACTGAGAAATGAGGCATAAGCTTCCTCTTCTTGAACGTGGAAGATTTGTACCTACATTGACCAATAGGATATAAATTCCCAGCAAGGAAAGAGAGAAATGCTTGAGACTGCTTTGGATCTCACAGACTAATCAATCCCCCACTGAACATCACCTAGTGACCCCTGTCAGCACCATGTAAAAGAAAAGAATTATCAAGCTGGCCCCTGCCCAAATTCCTGACCCACAAACTAACAAAATATAAATAAATGATTACTGTGTTGTGTCTCTAAACTAGACCACCACTCAGAACTGGCTTTAAGTGCCTTGTCATTGTGCTTCCATGAAACCTTTTACTGCAAAATGGTGTAGTTATCTGTGTACTGGTCTTTATCACCTTCCTAGGGAGAACTTCCTATGGATGAGGGTGGTGTCCTCATATTAAGAACAATGGCTTTCACAGTAGGCACCCAATATGTTATCTTCTTCCTTTTCCTTTTCCTACCTAAGGACTTGCTCTAACTAGCTATGTAGCTGAAGTTAGAGTGGATGAAGAGTCTCAAACATGCTTTGTCTTATTTTTGTGGTCTCACTAGGGGGAGTTTGTGTTCTCTAGCTTGCACAGTGTCCCGTAGGCCAACTCTATCTGTGGAAATTTGCATGAGGGGCACCCTCTAAAATAAGAAACAAGTCCAGGGTAGTTGGTTCCTGTAGAAATGCACGTGTCTTTGAAACCGAAGTGGGTAATTACTGTGCAAAATATGTTTTGAGTTTTGCCTCTCAGAGAACCTTTGAAAAATAGAACATAATGTGTAGCCAAACCCCAAACACCCCTGGGTTTGCACATCTCTAATAATCCCATCCAGATACATTTACTTTCACATGGTGGATTTCTGGTTCCAAGACTTTTCCAGTTTGAAAAACAACTCCTAGAGAGAATTGCTCTTCTGTGAACACTAGCCTGCCTGATACTCCCACAGCTACCCAGTTACTCCAGAAATTCTAGGCCTGATCCACTATCTTCCTGTGTCAAATATATACATTCTTTATTTTAATGAATGATAAGTCTACCTACTAAGAAATCCTGGAGTCAACCAAACTTCAGTCTCAGCTCTGTTACCCACCAGCTATGTACTGTGAGCAAACTGCTTAATCTCTCTGAGCCTGTTTTCACAAAAGTAGAAAGAGAGAATAATAGTGTCTTCTTATAAAGTTGTTACAAGCATTAAGTGAATTAATGTATGTAGAATACTCAGCCATTTGCTGCACATAAAAACTCTCAGTAAACTAAAGAATCCTAGTTGTTATTGTTCTGATAACATCCTTCCCTGCTCTGTTCTCTCAATAGAAGACTATCAAACTGAATGCGGCTGACATTTCCTCAAAATTATCTGACTGTTCAATGGCAGTGGCTTGGTTACAGTTACCCTGGAAACCCATTATGTTTCTGTGAACTTAGCATCAAGTGTGAAGAGAATATGATATGATAGAGGAAAAGAAAGAAATATCCCGGTTTTTCTTTAGTTCATGACCTACCTCCATTTTCCTGTCAGATACAGACGTCTGTTGTTACAATGGCCATATTTTCTGAATGGCAAATCAGGATCCATGTTCTTACAAATACAAGTGTTCTTAGGGGCAACATGACTCAATATTTTAAACTAGGACTGCTCTAGAAAAAATGTAGGCCATATGGTGACCATACTCAGGTTTCTCAAAGCCAGATGCCAACTGGTTCTAAGGGAAGAAAACTAAAACAATGAGAAACCTCTTCTACTTGCCAAAACAAATCTTCCGTCTCTCCCAATGTTATTCCTGCAGATATCTTTGTTTGAATTGGGCCAATTCACCAGTTCCATTTCTGCTACTATCTCTAGGGATAAGGGAAGGAAAACACCTCATGTTCACTCATGTTAGCAACAAATTCTTATTTGGGTGGACTTTAGGAGTAGAAGAAATTGGGAAAAACTTCCATTTTGTAGTTTCTTTTACTTCTTTCTTCATTTAGCAAGTCTTTAGTTATGACTCTTCCTTTTGGTCCCTCACTAATTAATAACAATAAAAAGAATAATAATAGTGTTGCTATTATTAAACACATTTTAGGACATTTCTCTAGCATCTGCTCCTAAATATACTTAATCCTCACAATGGACTTACAAGGTCAATGTCATTGTCTCCAGTTTATAGGTTATATTTAGAGATGTTCAAGTTCACAAAATTAATAAATGATAGAATAAAGATTTAAACACAGAAATTTCTGACTCATATATCTCTCCAATCTATGTCATTCCCTTCCATTGATTGCCTTAAAGAAATCAGATTTAGATTCAGTTAACATATATTGAGTATCTACCAGGTGCTGTTTTAAAGTATTTAATCAACTACTTTACCTGGTCCTCACAGCAATCCCACGATACAGGTAATATTACTATCATTTTTGAAAGTGAAATATAATACCAAGAGATCAAGAAATTTTTCTAGGTTATCTAATTTGTAATTAATTAGTGGAGCCAAGAATAATTTTTATTTCTTTTTGACTAAAGGTTTAAAATCCTTCCTAGATCCCAGTAGGTCATCTAATAGCATAAGTTCAAAATTGAGTACGTTTACAAATGTGAGCATTAGGAGAACTGGGAGGAAGTAAAGCAAGCCTAGGAGGTGAGATCAAAGATCTTCACTGAGTCCATCCTGTAGCATTAATGAGTGCGTTAGTCAGACTATGATTGATGTGAAAAATACCTGAGAAAAACAACCTAAAAGAGGAAAGAATTATTTGGTCCTGGTTTCAGCCCATGGTCAGCGGGTTTCATTGCTTTGGGGCTAACAAGAGACAGAATATCATGATGGTAGGAACATGGCAAAGGAAGCTACCCACTTCATGGTGATCAGGATGCAGGGAGAGAACAGGAAGGATCCCAAGACAAGGTATGTCTTTCTAGGGTATGGCTCCCCACATCCACTTCTTCCCACTAGTGCCCACCTTCTACCAGGCCATTCAGTATGAACTCATCAGTAGATGAACTTAATCACCTCTCAATAGCACCACCAGTTGGGAACTAAATCTTCAATATATGAGAAATTTTGGGGGAACACTTCATATTCAAGCTATAATAATGAGATTTTCATTAGTAACTGGGGGAAATGAAGCTCACAAGTACAGAAGATAGTAGAAAGGGACAGGAAATTGGGGAAAGAGATGCCAACATTCAGTTCAGTTCTCAGCATTACATAGGGCCTAATTTTGACATTTTATTATTTTATTTTGTTTATTTTATTTCATTTTAGTTTAGTTCAGTTTTTGAGACAGTATCTCTCTGTGTAGCCCTGGCTTGGCTTTTCTGGAACTCATTATGTAGACCAGGCTGGCCTTGAACTCACATCAACTCTTTCCAAGTGCTAGGATTACAGGTGTGTGTTCCCATGCCTACCTTTACCTTTGACATTTTTATGAGGTTAATTTTAATAAAGAATATTGATTACAAAAGGCTTTGAGTCTCTGTTCTGATATTTGGAAAAAGTGGAAAGCACAGAACAAAACCAACTCCCCCTAAAAAATCATATTTAAAAGATAAATATCAAATGGTGAAAAGCATTTTGATTTTGGTTTAAGAAACAGAGTATATCTTCTTTAGTGACTTTGCTATAAATGAGACTAAGACCAAATCATGAAAAGTAAAATCTTAATTTCCATTTGAGATATGGAGGGATCTACTTCCTCCAACATTTTGGCTGTTCAATCACATTCAAGTTTTGTGCAGAAATTGTGGAGAAATAGTATGAAACTTTTTCTACAGTTATGTTTTACACTTCTCTAGACTATCCAATTTCTATGTTTTAGTGAAATTTAATAACTTTGCCTTTTTTTCCCATTAAAAAGCATAGAAGAGTGAAGATGAAGAAAAGTGATATAAGGGATTTCCATAAGTCCACTATATTTTATAATGTAAATAATTTATAAATGTCAGTTCTTTAGTGGTAGTAATAATTTAAGCATTTCATATAGTTGGTTTATCACTTAATTGGAAAATCACCATTTAGCTGATCCTGGCAAGCATCCTTGAACTCGCTACATGGCTTTGAAATTCAGTTCTTGTTGACAAGCCTACCAAGCTATAGTTTTTTTCTTTGGGAATAAATGGATTTATCCTAGTAAATTGTGAAAAAAAAAAAAACTGTAGACAGAATTAGGTCTTCATTTTGAGAAGGGAGTAAGGTAAACATTGGAGAGGGCAGGATAAATGTGAATGGGTATTTCTTAAGTGAGCACCACTCATTCCTCAGTTGGTACAGTGCTGCTCTGCACTCTTTGAGGACCTAGGTTCAAGCCCCAGCACTGAAAAACAGGAGACTTGGCAATCCACTCACAAAGCAATCCCCAAATAATCAGCCATTGAAAACCCAAGAGGGTCACTATGAGTCAGACTCAACTTGATGGCACCTAACAACAACAACATCTCACCCTTGTCTAGAGATTCCGGTGCAGTTTTTGTGGGGGTGATTCTTTCCCATACCTCCTGGCTCTGAATCACTAAGGTATCACTAGAGGGTATAGCTTAGCATTTTTATTTTCTCTGATTGGCATTTTTTGATTGAAATTCTAGCCAACTGACCTGTTTTCCCTTCAGCCATGAGAGAGTAAGGCCACAATATATTCTTTCCTTTAAGTTGGGTGATGTGACACATTTAAGAGCAAGAAAGAGTAAGTTGAAGATTCTGAGTATAACGTGATATAAGCTCCTCCAGATAAAGGGTACTACCTGAAACATTTGTAGTATGGACACAATGATCTAGGTGTGGTATTGGCAAATAAGTACAATTTCATGGGTCTGAATTTTGCATTGTATAATAATCTAATCATATATAAAAGCCATTTTAACCAACTACTAGATTTTTTAGTGCCACATTAGTTGACCTTTCTGGATGCAATGATAGCACTAAAACTTGAACTTATTTTTAAGAGAATTAATTGTCAGCAAAAATTAGATTAGTTTTGTCCATCTTACTGAAAATGTGGGGTATGATGGAAGTGATATTTCCAAGTTTTTTATTTTCCACTTCCTACATATGGGAGGCCTGCAGCAGTAGCCCTGTGGCGTCCGATCCCATCAGATTTCAGAAGCTAAGCAGGGTCGGGCCTGGTTAGTACCTGGATGGGAGACCACCTGGGAACAGCAGATGCTGTAGGCTTGGGAGAAGGACCTGGCAACCCCTTCCCAAAAATCAATCTGCCATTGAAAACCCTATGAACAGCAGAGAAGCACTGACAATAGTGTTTCCCCTGTTGTACAGAGGGTCGCTATGAGTCGGATACCGACTTGACGGCACCTAACTACTACTACTACTAACTACTACATATGGGAGAGATTGGGAGATTTTTCTGTCTCCTCAAGTCCAAAGCTACAAGAAAAAGACTGACTGGCTGGGGCTTTTTATTCAAACAAGGGTAAATAAAGTATAGACAAGGAGATGTGGTAAGAAGGACCAGTAAATTGCAGACAAAGAAATTTGGTAAGGAAAAAGCTAGAGGAAAGTAGAAAGAAAATTTCCCCCAGAAGTATTTACTCTATCAGGCTCCTCAGAAGCCCTGTTATATTTCAGATGATTTACTAAAGAAGGGGAGAGAAGGGGGTTGAAATGAAGAAGAATAATTAATACATGCATTAGTATACATTAATATATATTAATATTTTAATATTATATATGCATACATAATACATATACACACCCACACATACACATGAGTCACTTTTTCTGGTGGTCATCAATCTCTTCCTCCCCACGTTTGGAACTAAGCTTGACAAAGAGAAGGCAGAGGTCATCTTTGCTAGTTTACAGGAGTAAGAACTGGGTGTATTTTGCTGGATGTCAGCTTTCCTTGGCCAGTTTCCATTGCAGAATAGCAGAGCTGTTTACTTTCGCACACCCTGGCATTCAACAGACTTATACCTTCCACTGCAGCAAATTACAAATTGCACACTAATGGGGAACATATATGCAAGCACTCAAACTGGTTTATTATTATTATTATTATTATTATTATTATTATTATTATTAAATGGTCATAGTCCTAGTTGGTACTCGTTTGAATAACTTCCTGGGGTCGTCTGTGGACTGTGTGTGTGAATTCAGGGTTTTCCATGCATGTCATATTGTTACAGAATTCCCAGCCTGCCACAAAATTCTGCTTACCACAGAATCCAGCCAAGTTTCTGCTTAACTTCAGGTTGGAGGATAGATGGGACTCTCAGCCTTTCAGGGTCAACTCACAGAAGCATGTGATTGGGGAAGCTGAACAATTATCCTAGGTCTCTTCACTCACATGTCAAGATTCAGGCATCACTTTATTGAGTAGCAATCACTTTAGAAAGCATTGTCGTCACTGATAGTCAGGAGTTATCCAGAAATGGTATAATGTAAAAGGGAAGAGGTATTGTAACAAGAAAGTATGATACAAATCTCTACTGGTAGGCACCATTTCTTCCTCAGCTTTGACCTCTGAAGTAGTGTTTAACACAAACAGACCTTTCTAAAGAAGCATCTCACCCAAGTATTTATATCAAGAAGACATGGAACATATTTCAGGGCCCAGCAACTGACTTCTGCTTTGCATTCTACATGAATGGTATTCTTTTGGTTTTATTTTTGAAAGATTTGATATTTATCTTTTTTTATATATTTCCCATAAAAACATCAACATCACATCTACTTGGGAGAACATTCAGTATCAATAAACAAAGCAATTTACAACACAGTGCTCAGAGTGGTGAAATAATACTTGTAATACATCTCAAGTCACATGTCTCATAGGTGTACTCCTTTTTTCTCTTTTGATTCATAACCCATAAATCATCTTCTACTAAATTATATAGACTTTCTTTGTATTTATTTGTTTTTAATACTACCTTTGGCAGAGATGACATGTATGTATGTAGATATGTGTCTAGTTATTTATATAGGTATATGTCGATATATAGATGTGAGGCAATTTACACAGAAGCATGGTGTGAAAAAAATATAATGTAGACAGGATGAATGAAAATCTTAACTAAAGAAGAGAGTTTTTACTCACCTGCTGTAGGTTATGACTACAAGATTACTAATATACAAGTATCTCACCTCTGTTTTTCTTTTTTTCTTTTTTTTCTTTTTTCCTTATTTTCTGTTTGCAGTAAACGGGGTTAAACCCAGGGCCTTCCACATGCTAGGAAAGTGCTCCACCACTGAGCTGCACCCCAGCTCCTTTATAACTTTTTATTTTGAGATAAGGTCTACGTTGTGCAGGCTGCCTCTGACTTTGAACTCATGATCCTCCTGCTTCAGCCTCCCAAATTGCTGGGATTACAGGCATATGCCATGACACTCAGCTTTGTGTCTGTTTTTCTTTTACGGGAAGCTATAAATCCAATCCTTTCAAATACTAATTGAATACACCACCCACCTGTCTTCCTGTATCATTTGGGGACTCCATCCTGTAGCACTCAAATTTCCACTGTGTTTGCCTCTATTGGAATCAGAGCCTTTGAATTCAGTTTGGCATTGTATGCTTCTGTTCTTTTTTGTGGATAGAAAGGTTATCTTGTTTTTGAGTAAGGATGCATCTTATTAAGTTTTATTCCATATTTAATCTTTCTTTGCTATGTTTGATCGTGGAAGGGAATTCACAGCACCATTTGGATAAGAAGCCCTGGATCATGCTCTTTCAATTACATCATGTACTTTTGATTGGGATGTCTTGCTCTGCTATAATTCAGTCCACTCTTCTCCATCTCATCTGCATGAATTGAATTTGTTAAATTCCCTGCTGACATTCACGTAGCATATGTCTACATCACTACTTTTTTTCTCAGCCTAGCAGCAGTAGGAAGAGAAAAAATTAGATTAGTTTGGCATATTTTTTCTCAGTAGATTTATATTGTTTTCAAATGCTCAGCATTTTATTTGCTCATGCTATCAAGACATCTATTTAATAATTTACTTTAGAATTTTGCCAGGAATTTATAGCAATCTCATTGGCCTATATCTCCTGAGATCTTTCTTACTTTTTAAAGTTAGAACGGTATGTGCTTGTAAAGTTTTGAAACCTTGTCTAATCTCATAATTATAAAAATTATAGCTTTGTATCAATGGCACAAAACTTGAGGGAAAGCTAAAATGTTTAGGAGCAGCATCCAACTTAAAAAGGTTTTAATAAGTTAAAACAATAAACTCAACTTCTGGAATATATATATATATATATATATATATATATATATATATATATATACACATACACATACATACATACATACATACATACATACATATATATATATATATATATATATATATGCCTTGTTGTTGTTGTTGTTAGGTGCTGTCGAGTCGGTATCCAACTCATAGCGACCCTCATAGGGTTTTCAATGGCTGATTGTTTCCGGATTGCCTTGGGAGTGGATTGCCAGGTCCTTCTCCCATTTTTGTGGTGCTGGGAATTGAACTCAGGACCTCAGAGACTGCAGCGCAGTGCTCTACCAACTGAGCTAAATCCCAGCCCATATATATACATATATATGTACAAATTGACTTAAAATATACTTTGTATAAATTATATCTTTTTGCCTAGTCTTTCTCTAGGGTTAATAGGTAGTTGCTCGAATTCCTGTTCTATTGGACATTAATCTATCTTCACTTTATATATGAGAAGTGAGTGTTGGAATTTCTCAAACTTGATATAAACTGATGTAATTTAAATGTATCTACTTTTGGAGTACATTTTTGTTGTGAGGCATCTTTACAAAGACATTTAAATTCCTGGAACAACTTGGATTGTAAGAGGTTGACATTTCCTTCTGTTGTTCTTTTCACAAATAATAGTCATAGTGCCTATGGCTTATGAGGTTTTATGGGAAGCTATGAAAAGAAGCTGAATATGAAAGGTTGCTTATTAAAATCTTACATACATATGTATGAATCTGCACTTTTTCTGACCTCTCCTGGAACTGTCCCAATCCAGGTTACACCAGGCTGAGCTGTGAAACTCAGAAAACTGCAAGCCTCTTTAAATGAGGCGTTAGGAAGATTCAAAATACCGGTTCAGAAAAGCCTCTCAAGGCGTTTAGGTTTCTCGAAATATATAAACCAAGCTCTTGTGTGAATGCCATGCTCTACCCTGAGAAAGACAGCTACAGTCAACATTGAGTATGTCAGGCTGGCAGTCTGTCAGAAATAGGAATTGAAAGTCTCTTTATGGAACCAACAAAATTAGGGAAATAATATATGCATGGAATAGAGTTTTTTGGGCTACAAAAAAAAGATTCTCCACCTACTGGCTTTAGCACACATAAATGAATAGGTGTTTAGTATAAAAGGAAGGTAGCAGCAACTTGGAAAGAACAGATGTGTTTTTCAAGCACATTTAAAGTTCCTAGAACCAGCTGGTTTGGAATTCTGGAAGAAACATTAATCTTTTGATCTGGTGGAAGGTGTCTTTGCAGCTTGAAAGGTACAGAGACAAAAGGAGCTGCATGTCTTCACTAATAGCTGAAAGCTCCCATTTGGCAAGGAGATAGTTTAAATTAGGCACACAAAAATAAAATACTGAACCACCCACCTCTTCTCCTATTCAACTGCCTAAGCCAAGAGTTCAGGCTGGCAGGCACCCCCACCCCAGCCCTCAGAGAAAGACTCAAAGAAGACACAAAGATACTGGGGGCGTGGGAGTGGCAAAGGAAGGGAGTGAAGTGCCAGGGTTTGTTGCTTGTAAACTTGTCCCCACCCATGGGCAACTTGGGGGGCTTTTCTTGGAGACTTGAATATAGCTGAGTCAAAGACTAGCATCAAACCTCTGAAAACACAACTTAGACAAACACATTTTGTCTTTTCTGCAGATCACAAAACATATTTGGTCCAATTCCTAACATAATTATCTGAACTGAACTATTATATACAGCTTATATTCTGTTCTATGCCTTATCTTAGCTAAAGAACTCTTAAGAGAAATTCATTTTATTTCCCCTGCCCCCAGTAAGAGTGACTGAAAATGACAGCCACTATGTAGAGACATCATGACAGAAATTAATCAGCCCAGTTCTGCTCTGAAGGAATTAAAAGTTTAGTAGCAAAAACATAAACACAAAAAATTAAGGATTCTGTTTAAAAATTATTAGCTAGGTATAGTGGCCCATACTTGTAACTCCAGCAATTTGGTAGATAGAGCCAGAGAGTATTGTGAGTTCAAGGCCAGAAGAAGCCTGTGCAATTTAGAGAGACATTGTCTCAGAAAAATAGTGTAAAAAAAGGTCTCAAGGTGCAGCTTAGTGGCAGAGAACTTGAAAAGTTTATTCGAAGCCCTGGGTTCGACTTCCAAATACCACTCAAAACAAAAACAAAAACAAAAAGTCATTAATTGATGCCATTGGTTTATCTCTTCTCTCTCCTCAAGTCTTGCTAAAATGATAATAAAGGAATAGAAAGAGGTATTAATCCAGAGAGACAAAAAGAATAGGAAAAGAGCCAACAGCAAAGTGAGCAAATTCTTGGCCGATTGAAGGCCGATTGAAGAGAAGTTGCAAGTTTAGAGAAAATGGAAGATATTACAACCCAAGGGCCTGCTGGCACTGGGCAAAAGGGAGAGATTTGTCCAGATGTTGTTATGTTGTTATGAATATGTGTTGGGGGTTGGGAGGTGCAGACACTGCACATGACTACTGAACCTACTTTAAATTTGTGACCACCAGCCACTACCTTGAAATTTTCAATACTGTTAGGCTTGGGTGGTGGTTAATTGAATAGTAAATGAATTACATCCATTCTGGGCATAATGCAGCAGAGTGTAGGGAAGTTAATGAGAAGGTTCTTTTGTTGGTGTGCATAGCAGAAGGCACCTGGCTCCATTTATGTATAAACTGCAAGTGAGCTGATGACTTTCATCATACAAGTGTCTCATAGTTGCAGCAAGCGTCAAGAGGGAAAAAAAATAGAAAAACAAGAAAAAAAAGTACTTTGGAGAAATGGGAAAACATGTTCTCTTGTTAGGCATAAAAGAATTAGTTAAGTATAAGTGGGAAGAAACCCAAATAGTGAAGGAGTTCCTGTTATTTGCCTCCTTTCCAATTTTGGACTATAGTTTCCAAAAGCAACAGGAAAGCCATTTTGCCCCAAGGATTTTCAAACCACAGAAACCATTCCAAATTCACTTTGATATGCCCCAGCTATCCAGTATTTTCCAAGAACTTCTCTCAGCTTGCCTTGCCCTTAAAAGGCATGAAGCATGGCAGCTCTAAATGGAAAGGTAAGTTCCCATCCTATATTCATATGGAAGACTCTCCGACCTAGTAAAATAAAGGACCCTTAGGTTTGCTTTGAATTTTCCCTCATGACCCCAACCATAAAATGTGAAAATGTTGAGTTGTGCAACTAGGACTGGTGAGTGGGTGGAGTGTCCATTCCTGATTGTTTTGGGGTAATTCAATGAGAAACAGATTAAATATCCATGGCCCTGCCCCCAGTCTCTTTTTGCAGAAGCCAGAAGCTGCAGGATGTACACAGAGACTGTGGCAAGTTTTCCAAAAGTGTAGAAGTGATGAGTACCATATCCAAATTAGATTTAAAATATGTATTTTTATTACTTAAGAAATTTTTCTGATTACAAATTTTTTGTGAGTAATTTGAGAAGTTTAGGAAAATATAAAGAAGGTAGAATTGATGGTTGTTTGAATATTAATTAATGAGATGTATGTGATAAGGATGGGGTAAAGATTAAATGACTTGGTAGGCTTCCAAGTAGTAGAATTTAGCAGACAGTGAAATCACTGAAGTAGAATATACTCAAGGATATTAAGGTAAAGTGTATGATTTAAAGCATTGAAGCTTGTGAGGCAGGAAGAGCAGCTGAATGGTTAGCTGTAGTAAGGAATAGGAGAGGCTGGTTGGAGCTGAAGGTTGGAGCTTAGGTGACCAGTAAGAACCACAGACATAGATTTGGAAGCCCTCTGCAAGCATATGGCAATGAAAACCCTGGGAGTAGATGAGATATCCCAGACTAACACGAAGGGATGGCAATGATGTAGATAGAAAGAGAGGCTCACAAAGAACACTGGCCGGAATATCCAGAAAAGCAGGGTGAAAACTGGATGGGAAATGAGAAAATTATGTCAGTTGGTTGTTGTTTTGTTCGGTGCTGCTGAGGCAGGTCGAACCCATGTATACCATAGACTGAAACACTCCTCAACAAGCGCAGCACCATGTCAGTGCTTCTCTGCCATTCGTAGAGTTTGCAATGGTGGATTGTTTTGGGAGTTGGGCTGCTGTGTCTTTCTTCCATGTCAGTTGCTATAGACAACATTTTCAAAAAGTTTAGTTGTGCTAGGGAGGGGCAAAATGACAGGGGAGGGTGCATGAAAATGATTCAAGGGAGAGAATGAGAAACCTCTATCTAGTCCCCTTCATAACACAGAATAACTGAAACACTAAAGAGAATTCTATGTCATCAAGCTTATAGCTTTTTTTTATATATCCATTTGGAAGAAACACAACTTTACTTAAATCTAACACTGTACCTGCTGCAAGCCAGCATTTACGCAGTTCAATATTGCTAAATCTCACAGAATCGTAGTGATGGCTTTCACTTTACCCTGGTCTCAAGACGCTTCTCAGTCTAATCAGCCACCCAATCACCTGTCCTATGTTAGTCACTCTCCCTTTCTTTTATAAAAGTTTTCCATGCTTTCCTGTCCCTCAAAAAACCTCTAGCCTCTCCTCCTCCATCCTTACTCTAAGCTGCTAACCTGGCTCATTTCATTGAGGAAAGAGAGGAATTAGAAAAGAATGTTCACAAGCTCCAGGTCATCTCTCCCTATTGGTGTATCTACGCTGCCTTTTCTCTGACTACTCTAGATAAACAGTCTAGCCTCCTGTCCAGTTTTTCCTCTTGAGCTCAAGATCCCATTCCATCTAACTCAGCTCCATCTCTAAGCTTCTCAGACTTTTCCCCATAATTGAGCATCTCAGAGGGTAACCCATGTCAGTCTTTAGTGCCTCCTGGACCAGCATCTCTTCTAGCTCCATCTTGTTAACCCTCATCTGCATATTTTATGCTCCTATGAGTAATTATAATCTCTACCTAAGATAAATGATCTTTCCTTTGTGCCTTTGCTTCTGCAGTGTCCCTTACCTAGAATGATACTCCTTTTTTATCAATACATAATAATTATACATATTTATGAGGTACAGGTGATGTTTTAATTCATGTGTACACTAAGCAATGATCAAATCTGGGTAATTAGCATATTCATTACCTTAAACTTCTATAATTTTTTGGAGAGTACACTCAGAATCATCTTTATTAGCTATTTTGGGATTTACAATGCATCATTGTCAACTTGATTCACCCTGCTGTGCCATAGAACACCAGAACTTATTCCTTCTTACTAACTACACCCATCTTCACTTCCCCTTATGCTTCCCAGTCTTTGGTAATCACTATTCTGCTTCACCTTCTACAAGGTCTGTGCTTGGCTTATTTCACCTACTATCTTTCTGTTGCATCCTTGATGCCACAAATGACAGAATTTCATCCTTACTTATAACTGAATAGTAGTGTGTGTGTGTGTGTGTGTGTGTGTGTGTGTGTGTGTGTTCCACATTGTCTTTATCCTTTGGCTGATAATCTTTATGCTGTTCTCTCTGAGCCTATACTCCCCAACTTTCCCTCTTGGGCAAATTCCTGACCAAATTTCTTTCTTTCCTGGAATGCTTTTTATTGTGGTTAAATTATATACATAACACAAAATTCACCATTTAACCATATTTAAATATATGGCTTAGTGGAATTAACATTCACATTGTTTTATACACATCACCCCTCTTCAGAATTTTCATCATCCCTAGTTGAAACACTATTGTCATTAAATAATAGCTCATCAGTACTCTCTTTCTCCAGTACCTGGTAACCACTATTCCACTTTATGTCTCTATGAATTTGATTACAAAATGTGCTTCAAATAAACACAGACCTTTTTCTTTTTTTGTCTGACTTATTTCCCTTAGCATAATGTCTTCAAGGGTCATCCAAGTTGTAGCATGTGTCAGAACTTCTTTTGTGTTTAAGGCTAAACAATATTCCTTTTTATGAGTGTACCATATTTTGTGTATCCATTCATCTGACAATGAACTTGTGCTCACCAACTTTAATACTGAGAGCTCAGTCACTCATGCTGCTGTTGTTGTTATTAGGTGTCCTTGAGTCGGGTCTGATTCATATAGATCCTCATATGGTTTCAATGGCTGGTTGTTTCGGGATTGCTTTGTTCACTCATTTATGGAATAATGAATGAATGCATGAGTGCCAATCTCACTTGAGGCATCAGACATAATGCTTAGGTACTGGTAAAACAGTGAACAACACAAGTACAGTTCCAACTCCTCCAAGAAAATTTTCAGATTCCCTAGACTGGACAAGGTTTTTTCATTGAGGTCCCTAATATCCTCTGCATGTATTTATCCTTTCCTTTTCCCATGTAATATACTTTTCTGTTTGGGTACTATCCAGTAGATCTTAAGCCTTACAGGCTAAGCAAAGGAACTTATCATTGTTGAAAAAATGAACATAATGCAAATGCAGGATTTTAAACACCAATGTGAAAACATTTGGGGCACTAAGAGAAATGAATGGGAATTTAGAAACATAGATATCACACAAAAGCAGAGCATTTAATTCCTCTGTTATTATAGTTGCCACATTTTGTGAGTTTTCTGAGGCAATTCTGATTTAAACTATTCTCCTGTCTTCTATTATCAGAAGATGGAGCTAGAGCTGGGGGTGTAGCTCGGTGGTAGAGCACTTGCATAAAAAGCATGAAGCCCCCATTTGATCTATAGCACTATAATATAAACAAACAGAGAAACAAAACAGAGTATGGAACATATCAAGAGTGCTGAAATTCATTTCTGAAAACATGATATTGTCTTCTGTATTCTGATTTCTTCTCAGGAACTTCTCTAAGTACTGCCATTTCCCCCTTCCCTTTATTAATAAATGGGTTGGTGGGGTACAGAGTAATAAGGCTTTTGCTATTTCCTTTAGGCAACTATTACATCACTTTTGGTTACACTTTTATCAACTTATATAATTTATGGAACCCTTTGATTAATATGTAATAAAAATCATATGCAGTGTACTGCCATTCATTAACATCTATTACTTCTTCCAAGGTATACTTCTTACAAATGAATTTTGTAAATCCTCTGAACTTCAGTTTATTAACCTATAAAAATGGGGATGATAACATGTACCTCAAAGTCCTACAGTGATTATTAAATTAGATAATGTATGTAAATCACTTATCATATTACACAAGTATTGCTGAATGAATTTTAGTTCTTTATCCCATACTCAGCAGCTAAATTATTTGTCCAAAACTCATTAAATCAATCAGCAAATCATTTGTGTGTATTTACTATAGCTTGCAACGTGAAAGATACAGACATTAAGGTCTTTACACTCTTACTGCAAAGTCTTCAGATAAATAGAGGGTAAATAAACTGTGTGGAATGATGAAAAGTTTCAAACAGAACTTAAAGAGGCAAAATAATAGAAAATCAGTGAGATTTGGCTAGAGTAGGAAAATATGAGACTAGAGCTCAATGGAAAGCCACATGAAAGCATTCTAAGGCAGAATGAGCTTCATTTCACATGCCATCTTTAGTATTTGGTGGTGATGGGAAGGACAATGAGGCCCAACTCAGGTCCTGAGAGGAGAAATTCTGTGATTGAATGTTAATGTCTGTGGAGACTTTGGAGTGGTGTTCCACAGAAGGATGCAGCAGCCTCTTTGCTAAGCTTGCCCCAGCGCACCACAGAATGGTGAAAAAAGAGAACTATTCTCTGTTATCCCCTCTAGAGCCTTCTTGTTGTTGTTGTTGTTGTTGTTGTTGTTGTTGTTGTTATTCACTTTGGATTCCCTCAGACTCTTGCTTATAAATCCCTTCATTCTCTGCCAGACTGGTTGGGCAGGACCTGCTGCATTCTGGAAGCTTGGCAGGCTCACCCTCACAGTTCCTGTAACTTATAAAAGTCAGAGTTCTGCCTGCGAAAGAGCAAGGGACTCAAGTCTGTCAATAGCCTCTTGGGAAGCAATGTGACAAAGTGTCTGACTATTCCCACTAAATCTGCCACATTATGAAAAATAAGGGCAAAAAGTATTCTTCCGGGGTTTTCTCTGGGGTCTCTTATGTGGGATAACTGAGTTACCTAATGGTAGGTACTGACTTTCATGCATGGTGGTGGGCCAGAAACGTGGAACAGCCTCAACCTCTGATTTATTATTTATTTATTTATTTGCTTTTATTTTTTTCTTTTTCCCATTTATTGGCAAATGTTGATGGGGTACAGAGTAATACAGTATTTGCTTTTTCCATTATGCAATTATTATATCACTTTTGGTTACACTTTCATCAACCTTTGGAGCTTATGGAGCCTTTTGATTAATATGAACAACAACTCATATGCATTTATGGGTTATACTCCCTTATTTTTCCCATGTTCTCATGAAGTTGCATCATTTACATTGAGCTTATCCTCTCCCCGTTTATCCCTTTACATTGTTTCCCCTCCCCTTCCCAGTTTCCACAACCTTTGCTTCCCTTGCTAGTCCCCTCCCTACTCCTTTCTACTCTGCTTACATTTTCCATTCTTCGTTAAGTTTAATTGTTCATCTTTATGTATCTGCTTATGTATGCGTTTTTTTCTTCCTTTAAGAATCAGCTCCCTTATATGAGTGAGACCATAAGGTATTTCTCTTTTTGAGCCTTTAGACTTTTAGTTTTTTAGTTTTTATGAGGCAGAATCTCTCTATATAGCTCAAATAGGCTTTGGACTCAGGATCCTCCTGCCTCAGCCTCCCAAGTACTCGGATTATAAGTGTGTGCTACCAGACTCAGTTTCCCACCACTATTGAAAGCCTGTCCTAATAATGTCCCAAATTATAACAGTTGAGGAAGAAGCTTTTCTGAGGAGGACCAAGGTACCTCACACACAACTAGAGGACTTCAAAGGTTTAATTAGCATGTTGCTGCAGCAGTAGGGGAAGAATCTAAATGAGGGTTTAAAAGTTCTAGAAAACTTTCTATTTTGATATTTCTCTAAAAGATATTACACTTTGTGAGAAAGACAGAGTTGGTGGCCCTCTGAAGAAACTGAGTAGAAAATGAGGTCAGAGACCTTGCTGTGTGACTTTACTAAAGGATGATATTAACTCACACATGTATGCATAGCCTATGTGCAGGGTCTATAACAACCATTAACAAAGAAAGGACTTGTATCCTCACAGATAGCAATCGGGAAATAATTTATGCAACATATTACTTGATCTTATCAAGATGTCCTCCTACAAGTCACTGTTCCCTGAGCAAACCCACAAAAAAATAATGCTGCATACCAAAGAAGAAGGAGGAAGAGGAGAAGGAAGAGGAAGAGCAAGAGACGACAACCCCACCAGGTACCATGGCACATGTCTGTAAGTCCAGGGACTCAGGAGAGTGCAGCAGGAAGATTGCAAGTTTGAGGCCAGAGGCAGCCTGCATAACTTAGCAGTTTTGTTGTTAGGTGCTGTCGAGTCATGTTCCACTCATAGTGACCCTTACAAGGTTTTCAATGGCTGGTTGTTTCAAGATTGCCTTGGGAGTGGATTGCCACATCCTTCTCCCATTTTTTGCAGTTCTGGGAATCAAACTCGGGACCACAGAGACTGCAGAGCAGCACTCTACCAACTGAGCTAAATCAATACTCAGTATCAAAACAAAAAAATAAAACCTGGCTTGAGATGCAGCTCAGTGGTAGAGAATGTGCCTAGCATGTATGAGGCTCTGAATTCAACCTCCAGTACTGCAAAAGAAGTAGGCGGAAATAAAAAAGAAGAGGGGGTGGGGGAGGAGAAAAACACTAAATTGCTATACTATAGTGGCTGACAGAAAAGAATGTCTGATGGTCTGCCGAGAGGTATGCTTGAAGATATGAAATTACACGTTTGCCAGGTAGATAGGTGGATGCTCAGATGGGCTGGTGGATCTACATTCCAGCAAGAAGAACAGCCTCCTTAAAGGCTTGGATTCCAGGCTGAGCCCAGCTTGTTTGGCAAGTCTGGGGCAAAGGGTGTAGCAAGGCAACTTTCAGTGAAAGGGCGAGAGAAGACATTCTAATGCACATGCCTGCCTTAGAAAATAAGAAATCTGAAGTCATTCCTGCTTTGTCACAGTGATAGATGACTCCCTTTCTGCTATTCTGCATTTTCTCTACTCCTCACTCCAATAGTGCCTTCATTGTTACAGTGGCAATTATCCAATAACCATGGTTCTCTCTTTTAGTAGAAGTAACTCAGTTTCCCTTAGATAACTGTCTATTACCCACTCTCATTCCATGAGCTGTAGATACCGCTAGACCCATCTCTTAACTCTTGGGATAGGATTGCAACCAGAACTAGCCAATAAGAGCATGACATTTTCTGGCCACTGTGATGGTATAGTAATAAGAATGTAACTGAAGCTAAATCATTAAGTCATAGTGCTGGGAATTTTGCTACATTAATGGAGAAAGAAGTACTCCATAAATCACAGTACCTTCATTTCTTTGGGGTAGGTGAACTAGAAAATTCTTACTCATATTTGCCACCATTTGAAAACCAGCCTGAAATAAGACAATATTGAGGAGAGCTGAGAGGTGAAGGACAAATTACACAGATATATTCGTATTTAGTATTTTGGTTTAGCCATGCTTGAAACCACTTCAGCTCCTTGTTTTTCAGTAACATGAAGCAATATATCTTTTTTCCAGTTAGGTATGTTATTGCAAATAAAGCATCTTCTACGGCCTTTGTTTCCTATCATTTCAGTGACTCACAGTGCCTTGGAGCATTTGTTAACTGGACTTGACTCAAGAACCCAAGAAAAATCATTAAGTGCTCCAAAAAAGACAGTTACTCAAATAGGAAATGAAGGACTACCATAGCTCCAAATACACTGACCTACTCTGATCTCTCACTCTGGATCTTCTTTTTAATAAACATTGGCCAGGAACATTCATTGAGGAGAGCTGTCTAGGTAAGAACCTAAAGACTCAAACAGTAAATGATAGATGAGGATTCACCCAGAGCAGGACAGCTTTACGGGTCTTACAATATCCATGTTGTCACTTTGGGTCTAGGTAGCTCTTCTTTAATTTACCCTTAATTTCCTTGCCTTGCTTAAAAATATCATTATTCCTGCTGTAATTTCTTACCTACTCTCTGACAACAATTATCACTCAAGTTTTCTCAGCCAATGAAGCTAGAAAGTTTAAGAGATTAGGAACCAAACAGTTCATTTTAGGTCTGGCTTCATCAAATATCCACTATTTGACTTTGGACAATTATTTAGCCTTTATGACATACATTTGCTTCATCTGTAGAATGGAATACCAATCAATACCCAACTCATAGAATTATTGTTTGGACTAAAAAAAAACAACAACTTTAACAATGATCACAACAATATAGCAACCCTGGCATTCCAGTCCACCACAATCTGACTTCTGCTTACTTTTTCAATCCTTTCTTCCTTTTCCTCTCCCCATCCCCATGTAAACACTATTCCAGCCACATGGAGCAGTCGCCATACCTGAAAGTGCTTTCAGTTCCATCATCATGCTCCTGTCTCTACAGCACCTTTTACCTGGAATGTATTATTATCCATCTTCAAGACCCAGCTCAAATTTTATCTCTTCTACAAATCCTTTTGTGACTAGATCAACTTCTTACTCTTTGATCTCCTGGAGATTTCTGGGTGGAAGCCACCCATTTACCATCCTGTACCAGATACTAGCTTTCTTTCATATCTTGTAACTCCAACTAGATTTTATCTTTGTACCTCCCTACTGAGGATCTTACACATAAATAGTCCCTAACAAATATTTGCTAAATGCTTTATCTTCCTCCAAATCAATCATTTGCCTTTGGGAAACCCTGAAATTGTAAAGTAAATTGAAAAAGAGAACTCCCCCCATACCACCTAGCTCCACAACCCCCACAAAAGGCTGCACAGTTTGAGTTAGGGCCTGGCTTCTGTTTTTAAATTTGCAATAGGAAACATATGGTGATTTGGATGACAGCCATTTTTTTCTCTTTTCTTTTTTTTTTTCCCCCTCTGAAGAAACCTTTAAAACCTCACTAAATATGTCAAGAAACAGCAATGAAAATGTCAAGAAATTGTAATATTGCTTATTGCAACACACACACACACACACACACATACACACAAAAAAAACCTGCTGGTATATTTATGAAGTTCCAAGTTGAAAAAAAAAGAGCTAATTTTAGATTTTGGATTTTTCCTTCAAGTCATAATAAGAAAAAACACAAACACCAACTGAAAACACAAAACCTCTTAGTCATACCTACCAGGCACTTTGAAAAACCAATTTTCTAATTTTTAGCTCACTGAATCATAACTCCTGATGAATACAAGGGATTAGGTGTCCCATCAATGGAGGCTTGGGGTCCATTTGTGATCCGGGCAGTTAGAAGCAGGAGTCATGCCTTGTATGTTGTTCTCTAACACATTTTCCACCTCACTGAAACCCTGAAATGTGGAAGACTCTTTCTCAGACCCTAACCCCAGAGAGCTCCCATTGGCACCAGTGCAAATCTCTCAATATCCCATAGTCATCAAAGCAATCAGCAGTAAATCATATATTGAAATTTTGACTTCACTTGGGAAATTCCCAGCCAGTGCTGATGAGTCCTCATTAACAAAGCTCTGACTTTCTGCACACATGGGTAATAATGCTCAGTTCTCATGGAAGAATACACAGTGGGGGAGGGACCCATCTTGATTACCTTGCTTTCTCCAGGAGGAGTTCCTGACTCCTAAACCATTGGTGTTCCAAAAGCCATGCTGCCTCCTCCAGAACATTGCAAGAGAATGATACCAGTCAGCCTTTACCCTTTCTTCTCTCTTTTCCTTTCTTCTTGGTATATATCATTAAATGTCTCAAAGCCAAGACGAAAGGAAGTGTAAAGATGATGTGTGTTTCAGCGGATCATTGGTCCTTCACACCTCTCCTGGAACAAGCCTTTTTTTTTACTCTATTACTGGGACTTCAATGCTAAGATATCTCCATCACTATTAGTCAAGAGCCAGTCTCAATCTCAGATTCTTTGTGAGCCCTTCCTTGGCAAGTTCTGTCCTCCTAGAACCTTTGTTCCTCTTTGTTGTTGTTGTTAGATGCCTTCGAGTCGGTATCCAACTCATAGCGACCCTCATAGGGTTTTCAATGGCTGACTGTTTCGGGATTGCCTTGGGAGTGGATTGCCAGGTCCTTCTCCCATTTTTGTGGTGCTGGGAATTGAACTCGGAGCCTCAGAGACTGCAGCGCAGTGCTCTACCCACTGAGCTAAATCCCAGCCCTTGTTCCTCTAAGCCTTTAGAAATGGATTGATTACACATGTATTTGTTATTCACAATGGACTTTATTTAATTCTAGTTCTGGAAAAAGAGGCTCACTGATAATCCATTGGGAAGGTAGAAACTTCACAGGAAGTCCACTTCTATATATCAAATTTGGAAGAAGATCGTGAAGAATGAAGCAAGATGGTAAAGTGGGCTGAGTCTGTCCTGGCTGGTGCACCTGTGCACCTCTTAACTTTTTAAGCATCCCTTCATCTAATTTTCCTTAAAGTATTTTTGGCCATCATAGCTTCCCATAGCTGTCTAGTGAAATTTAATCAGTGATTTAATCTGCAGAATTTTCATTTCCTCATCACAAATGACTCATCCTAACTGTCCTTCCCTGAGGTTTCTGGTTTTCTCTATGTTTTAGGATTAGAGTTGATTTGTTTCCCTAAAATAGCTCAGGGACATTTTCTTTTGGTGCTTATGTGTAACAGAAGAAAGCCTTGCTTCTCTCAGGCTTTACTGATGGTTTTTTGAAACTATGGTCCCAACTCAAGTTGCCTAATAATAGGAATCTTATGACACAAAAGATAAGGAAAAGATACCTTAGGGACAAGTAAGACCTTGTGATACCTAAAAAATCTCACAATAGAGACTTTAGTCTTTTCTAGGAAGTGTGATTTTGTGGTTACCTGTTATTCTAGGGTCATACTAGTAAAAATTTTTCCCTACAAAACATTTGCTATGTGACTTTAAGAAAGTAACTATTCCATCATTTCCTCATCTATGTTGTTGTTGTTGGGTGTCATCAAGTCAGTGTCCGACTCATAGCAACCCTGACCCTGCGTACAACAGACAAAACACTATTGTTAGTGCTTCTCTGCTATTCATAGCATTTTCAATGGCTGTTTTTTGGGGGGAGTGGGTTGTCAGGTCCTTCTCTGAAGCCTACGGCACTTGGTGTTTCCAGACAGTCTCCCATTCAAGTACTAACCAGGTCTGACTCTGCTTAGCTTCCGAGATCTAATGGGATCAGACACCACAGTGCTATGGCTACAGTTTCCTCATCTATAAAGAGGGTATATTAATGCTACTTCTTATCAAGTTTTTGATGACAATTAAATGAGTTAATTCAAGTAGCACATTTGGTACAGTATGTAGAATATTTCAAATGCATAATTCTATCTTCCAAAAATCTGTTTATACTAATACAAAGTATTTTTGTTTGACCTAAAGAAGGATTAGTTTATATAGCTGCTGTTTAGAAAGCACTTCTAATAGCAAATGGTTTCTTTCCTGACCCAACCCTAAACAGGAAATAGCTTCCTTAGGTTGGGCACATTGTAATTGTTGTAAACCTGTATAACCTTATTCATAACACATTGTGTCTTATATAATTTTAAAATATTCACCAGAAAAGAATCTGACCCATCAAAGAAGCTGGCTTGCCAGTTAGAGGAAACATTCCCTGAGGGAGAGAAATTTGAATGAGTGACTTAAGAAAACAATAGTTAGGAATACTCCATGCTTCAATTAAAGGGGATGTACAAGTCATCTGAAATAAATGGCACCAGGCATTCAAATTGGCTTTGGAGGGAAATTGGGAAAAGCTTGATCTCTGGCAATGTGGTGTAGATGGGTTGGAGCCAAGAAATTTTCTTTCTCTGGTGCATCTGTGAATGGATAAAGTGCGCATGACCAGACAAGAGCAAAGGCTGATAACTTTGCTGGTAAGAAAAACACCAAAGGCTCTTTCCACATAAAACAACCCATGGTTGTAGCAGCTGAGGATGCCTGTTTTTCATTTATACTGAGATGTTTGTATTTCTTTTAATGAGGCCACCTCTCCTACCTTCTAGGAATGGATGCTAGTTACAGAGAATAGCATTTGATGTCAGTGGAACCTGAGGAGTTCAGTTCCATCGCATTGTGGGAATGAAATCCTCAGAGGCTATGAAGGTGACAGCCCTGTCTTTAAGCTCTTGTCTAAATTATATTACTTATATTCCTCAGAAAAACCCTATCACTGGAATATTATTTTATCAGTAAAATAGTGTTTTCCAGCCCATGAAATAAGCTAGTGAATCTCAAAGTATGATCTCTGGGCAACCAGCATCAGAAATCACCTAGGGTGTTTTCTAAAATGCAGAGACCTAGATGATATTTAGATCATTGATTCTGTGGGGAAGAGATACAGCAGTCTGCTTTTCATAGCACAAATAGCTTACTCTAAGATAAATTAAAGTTTGAGGTCCAAAGAAATAGAAATTATTTGCTAGGGACGGACATTAGAGTGAATAAAAATAAATAAATAAATAAGCAGAAGAAAACATGAACAAGACACAGACAGTTCAGTATAATTACATAATTACTTCTTTTTTCCCCTCTGAACTTTAGAAGTGACTCATCATAGATTTTCTAAGGTCAGCTCCTACAATTAGTGTTTGTCATTATTAGACATAGTAAAGTTATTGGTTTTAGATACACCCTTCTGTGCCCTGTAACCTGAAGTAATTTGTTCATGTATGGGTTGAAGGGGGTCACTTAAATGAGGAGGCTCCATTTTAAAGACAGGGCTTTAAATTGGAAAGTCTGATACAGACTGATACAGAACAAAAAGAGAAAGGACTTTCCATTTCTGAAGTGGGAAGCAAACTAAAACAAACAAAAACCAAAACCAAGAAACAAGAACAAAGCATCTCTTTTATAAGCAGTTGCTGATAGTCTGTTCCTTTGGACAAAAATCTCCCTAGGCTTTTTACAAATTCTGGAGACATAATGTACAGCATGGTAAATATTGTTAACAATAATGAATACTTGAAATTTGCTAAGAAAGTAGATATTAAACACGCTCTTGCTCTCTCTCTCTCCCTTTCTTTCTCTCTCTCTCTCCAAAATGATAACTATATGAGAGAATGGGCATGCAAATTGGTTTGATTGTGGGTGATCATTTCACAATGTATACATATATCAAAACAAAGTATAACTTAAATATGTGTAATTTTGTTTGCCAATTACTTTTCAATAAATATGGGAAATAATGATACTTCTAAAATAGGTAATAAAAATCCATTTATATTCTTTAAAAAATTAAAAATTAAAAAAGCAATAAATGCAACTTCTAAATGTCATGCTTAAGGATGAGTGTTGACTGTCATAGTCTTTGATGTTGGTTCAAAGCAGGGAGCAGAAATTCACCAGTCTCTCCATGTTTGGTAAGAGAGAATTAAGTTTCCCTCCTTTGGGGCTCTAAATCAATGGTGGACACTGTGAGGTATCATCTAGCCTCCTCGACATCCCTCTAGGCTCAACTGCTGGGGGTGCTGCTGTTGGGGGGTGCCTGCATCCCTCATGTGGACCACCTCTGCTCAGGAGAGCCTTCTGGCCCAAAGGCACATCTCTTCCCAAAGCACGTCACATCCAGTGACTGATCCAAGTGGGAATATAAAGGCTTGATTCCCTGTTCCCATCTTGAGACAAATGTGAATGGTCACCTCAATATTCAGAACTCTCCTTTGGGTTTGCTAAGGTCCCCAATGAGACTGAACCACAGCGCAACTTCTCCTTTTGTTCAGTTCTTCCTTCTCTTCTCTTCCACAGGTGTTGATCCCAGAAGTAATCCTTAGTAACTCTGCATGCTTATTCCAGTCCATTCAGGCAGCTGTAACAAATGCCTTATAAACAACAAATGTATTTCTTACAGTTCTGGAGGCTAAGAAGTCTAAGATCAAGGTTTTGGCCAATTTGGCATCTGGTGAGGGCTACTCTCTCTCATGGATGGCCATCTTTGGGTTCTGCCCTTACATAACAGAAGAGGCGAGGCATATCTGGAGCCTCTTTTATAAAGGTACTATGCCCATTTATGACCTAACCTCCTCCCAAAGGACCCACTTCCTGATACGATTACATTAATGATTAGTGTTCAAGATATGAATTTTGGGAAGACACAAATTTCAGACCATAGTCATGCCTAACTCCATTTAAGAATCTGTTTCCTGGGGAGTCCACTTATTTCTCCTGTGTAGTCAGGGACGGTTAGGGCAAGGGTAATGAAGAGGAGGGGCCTCATTTATGTTCTTTTTCTTATCCCAAGATCTGATCCTGGAAGTGTATAAATATATTCCTATTGGTCCATGAGATATTCTATCCTATTACAAAACTCTGACTGAAATTATATTTTTTCTTCAAGTTACCTGAATGAGTCCATCTGTCAAAAATTTTACCCCTAGATAGGGGCATATCCCAGAAATTTCACCCTACCACTCCAATAACCATGTATATTCCCCAGAAATACAACCAGAAGTGTTTGTTAGACCTACTCAACTAAGAATGGCAGGGTTTCTTTCTTTTTTTTTTTTTTTTTTTTTTTTTTTTTTTTTTTTTTTTTTTTTTTTTTTTTTTTTTTTGGAGGATAGAAAACAGTTCTCACTGATTAATTGATTGATTCATACACCCATTCAACAAATGAGTTTGTATTACCTTACCTACTATGTAACAGCTCTGGAGACCAAAAACTTAGTCTCTTGAAGACTACTTTCTAGATGAGGGGTGATAGAAAATAAATACAAGTAAAATATGATTTTGGTTTGTGGTAAGTACTGCAAAGACAATAAAAGAGGGTAACATGATAGAAAATTACTGCAGGCAATGGCAGCATGTGGAGAAAGATACCTTATTTACATTCATCAATAAAATCTAGGATGAAGAAGCAATATTTGGGTAAAGTCTTACATAAGAAGATCTCAACATAGACAACAGGAAGTGCAAAGGCCCTAAAGTGGAAACAAACCTGAGGTGCGGGGGGCAAAAAAAACAACTGTGTGCCTAAAGTATGGTAAGAATCTACATATAAGATGAGGTCAGAAAACAGGGCAGAGTGGAATTATATGGAGGACTGAAAGTCATAATCAGAGCTGTGGAAATTATTTGAAGGATGTTAGGAAACCCCACAAGGTCTTAAGCAGGAGAGTAACTTGATCTGATTTTCATTTCAAAGAAATAGCCAGCTTCCATGAGGAAGATGTATCGTAAAGGAGCAAAAATGAATCAGAGTGATCCACACAGAAGCTGTTCCAGAAGCCTGGCAAGAAATGATGGTATCTGAACGCATGATAAATTCTGCAGAGACAAACAGAGCCAAGTGGGCTCAGGATGAGGTCAGAGATATAGAAGACAGGACATGCTAGTAGTTTGGATGCAGTGTATAAGGGAGAAAAAAGACACAAAAAACAGAGTCATTACTCCTAGGCTTTTAGCCTAAGCCACTGAGTGGGTTTTGGTGCTATTTGCTAAGAGGGTAAACTGTATTCGAGTAGCCCTACAAATGATGAATGTGTTTTGCCTTGAGCAGATACTGTCTCTTCCCGACAGAAGACAGAGACACTGTTGGATTTTTCTTTCTTCTAACAGCCTCACCTCCTACCCCAGGGGTATCATATATACCACAGAGAGTCATTCCATAGTCTTGCCAGAATCTCTTCTGAAAATGTGTTATGCTTCAGTGTTTCTGGATATTTGATTATAAATGACTAGCTAAAAGCAAAGTGTAATTAGAGACAAGGGTAGTGGGGCATGCAAAGTTGGCCTCACCATGAGCTCAGCATCCCCACCCAGGTGCCAGTTCTGTTATATTAACTATTAGCATTGCAGCACTGAATTCTACCACCAAAAACCACCACTTACCCTGCATCCTGATGGGTATGGGGTAGGTATGGTATTTTCAAGATCCCAAGCTGGTTAATACTTATTCCAATACCATGAGGCCCCTTTTATCAGGCACCAATAGAGAAACATGATTAATTGGTTCAACCAGGTTAATGTGCCTCTTCTCAGAACAGTAGCCGAAAGCACTTTAAATAGGACTTTATTAGAGTGAATGATGACTCATAACTAATAGGGACTTTGAAAGTCCCCTATATTTATTTCACATTAAAGGGATTTTATCACATGGATTTTGCTATCTTAAATGGAAAGTTCTGAGTAGTTCTCATGACTGTATTTTTGTTCAGAAATGTACTTTTTATTTGGGGTGTAGTTATTGGGAATCTCAATTCTATTTTCTTGTTATTTCTTCATATTATCTGTTGCTCTGGGTTTAATTAAGTTTCTCTTTGCCATTGAGCCAGTGCATAAGACTTTAGGAGACACATTTTGTGGACTCAGTTCACTGCTGGTTTTATTATACTTTGTTTTTCCTTTTATCATTTTTCTCATTATTTTTTCTATTATGTCTATGTCTTTGGGAATTGCTTTAAAGGAAGCAGTTTACACCTTACATAAATTTTTATTCATTTATGCCTTCATGTATGTACTGTCAAGAACTCATTTTCTGTTTGGACCCTAAAGTAAAGGTCTTAGAGTAGAAGAATCATTTCAACATAAAAGCCTTAATTTTCAAATTAGGATAAGCAGCAGCATTCACAAGAAAAAGAAAAAAACAAAAGCAACACAAATAGACAACAATAAAAACAATAAATCCCACAAAACCATGAAGTCTTAGGAAAACTAAACATTTTATACCATGTCAATTTCAACCAGTGATTTGGGGGTTATTCTTTCATATTAGAAAAGAAATAAAATAATTAAATATTTTTGAGAATTTTAAAAGCTAAATATGAAACTTACTATGGCTACTAAAAAAATCAAAGCCATTTATGTCCCACACATCCAAGCTTCCTCTTACAGAAATTCTTTTATTTACAACATAGTAGACATTTCATGATTTCAAGAGACACAGTCCAACTCTGCTCTTTACCAGAGGTAGAATTTCTTTGGAAGTGAAAATGGTCTGAATTGCCAGCTGACACCATTTGCTTGGTCTTTACAAGAGCTCAGAAGAGTTTGTAGGCAATACTATGGGAGGAGCCAGGCAAACAAAGTATTTAAAGAACAAAGGCGTTCTGATCCCTATTTGAATTTTTTAGAAGGCAGAAGATACCAACTTAACTGACATCCAATAAAAGATTACCATAACTCTAATTGAACACAAAACAGAAAACAAAGATAACTGCTAACATGAGAAGGATTTTAACAAATAAACATTTGCAGAAATTACTTGTTCTTATCTTTTTAAGAGAAATTTTCTTACCTTGGATACCTCTAAAAGTTGTCTCTGAGACATGGATTCAGATGCTAGTAGTTTATTGGAAACAAGATCCTAGGAACATGTAAGAATGTTGTACAGCTAGGGAGTGAAGATAGAATAGTCAATAATGGGTATGTTAATAAACAAGTTGCTGTTGCTGTTGTTGTTGTTAGGTGCCATAGAGTCGGTATCCAACTCATAGCAACCCTCTGTACAACAGGGGAAACACTATTGTCAGTGCTTCTCTGCTGTTCATAGGGTTTTCCATGGCAGATTGATTTTTTTTTTGGGGGGGGTTGCCAGGTCCTTCTCCTAAGCCTGCAGCTTCTGGTGTTCCCAGGTGGTCTCCCATCCAGGTAC
Organism: Pedetes capensis; assembly: GCA_007922755.1. Lineage (NCBI taxonomy): Eukaryota > Metazoa > Chordata > Mammalia > Rodentia > Pedetidae > Pedetes > Pedetes capensis. The sequence goes on along the minus strand of VMDO01004786.1, from coordinate 10,371 downwards.
TAACCAGGCCCGACCCTGCTTAGCTTCCGAGATCTGATGGGATCGGATGCCACAGGGCTACAGCTGCAGGCCAACAACAACAACAACAACAACAACAACAATAAACAAGTTAGCCTTAGGGTAATTGGGACACAAACCCATCAATGTTCTATGAAAGACTGTGTTAGTTTGGTCCTATAAAAAAGTGATTCCAATAAAATATTAGATGTGCAAGATTTAGTGGGAAAAAAATGCCTGTGAAGGAAAAAGAGGAAACAGCTGGAGGATGTGAGGACAGCTGATAGATCACAGTGGCAGTCTTACCCCCATGAAAGCCAGAGAGAAGGAAGGAAGGTTGGGCAGGATGGCTCTCAAATGATGGTGCAGTTCTAAGAGAATTTCACCTCCACCAATAAAGAGTCTGGGACTGAAGCCATCTATCACAGGAGATTGGTACCTCTCAAGGATGGGGTCACCTTAATATTCCTACTGCCTCAGTCATTGGCTGGAAGCTAATTTATATAACTTGTGACTTCAGTATGAATGCAATCTTTTCCCTCACAGGCATTTTCCCTAACACATCTCTTACAAGTTTAATCTTGTCTTAGTGTCTGCTTCTTGGAGGACATAAATGAACACATGCACTGAGAGTTGTCCAAGGTAAAAAGTAATAGAATGGGGATTGGGGATTGGCATACCTGTTGTTCACCAGGGAAAGAAGATGCTATCCTGAGTGGGAGGTGCAGCATGGATGGTCCCTGGCACCAGGTGTAGCTCACTTCTAACAATTGCACCAATGGTTATATGTGCATACCTTCTAATGAAAGGGATTACCATTGTAATCATTGAAGTGACTCAAGTATTTGAAAAACTTGGGGAAAATGTAGAGTACAGAGTGGGCTGGTTACTGCTAAGTTGTGTTGTTACCCTGAAAAAGGATAACAAGGAACTGCAGGTCATTGACAAGTACTTAAAGGCTAAATATGAGAACCAAAGACCTCTTTGATAGCTTGCAAAGAAGCACTTCTTTCCTGTGGTGGAAAAGCAGACAGATGATCAGCACACTGAAACACTAGTAGAGAAACAGAGCTCAAAGTATATCTGAATGCTAAGCAAAAGCAAGTTTGTTATTTTTAAGTTAGGATTATGGTCAGGAGAACTTTGTGACCCTGAAACATGTGTTAGAGACATGTGGGTGAATATTCCTGAAGGTATTGGTTTTGGACACCACTGTGCACAGCAATAGCCTACAGAGACAGATCATTCTTACTCAGAAAGAGCCTTTTCCCTGTAAGGTTATAATATTTGCCTGAGGAACTGCTTTATCTCATACCTTGGCTGTCAGGCTGATAACTAGGGTTAAATCCCAGCATAGCACAATTGGGAGCATGCTGAGCCTGATCAAGATGGACAAAAATTGTGTACCCAAGAATTTCCATGAATTAGGTATTAACATGCAAGCAGGAGCAAGTGCAGTACCACTGAAATTGAATTTTGAGGGTTCTTGATCAAGAGAGTTGAAATGCAAGGCTGGACATTTCAACCCTCTTGATAAGTCCTCAGCTGCTGTGACAGACATGTATTATTGCTAGAGAGAATAAATAAGCATTTAAATCAATAGTGTGGAGCCACTGACTTGACCAAGGTGTTGCATTTGTATGGGACAGACAAGAAGATTCGTAACGTCTTTTGGATCGTATGGCTGGAGCTTGCAGAGTTTTGCTGTGGGCTGCATTAACTCTCCCATCCTCTGTCATGATATAATCATGGGAGATCTATATGACCTGAAGATCCCATATTTTACCACTGATACATTAATGACTTCATGCTGTTCACACAGGATGAGCAAATGGTGGTTCATTTGCTTAAGGCTTTGTAAGGCATATAAGTTGCAGCAGGTGGAAGATAAACTTTATGAAGATTCAGAAAATCTGATACTTGAAACAAGTTTTTAGGGGCCTGTGATAAAGAATAAGACCTCCAAAGTGAAAGTCATGTCAATCCACTTCTGTCCTCTACCGCAAAGAAACCAACACATAGCCTCTTAGAGCTTTTTGGAATTGTAAGGCACCATATTCCACACCTAGGACTCCAACCTACTCACTGCAGTGGGAAGCTTTGGGTGAAGCTTGGATCACAAAGGGACTCTACAGCAGGCTCAAATTGCAGTGCAAGAAGTGCTACTATCTCATTCATGTGATCCAACAGGCTCTATGGGATTGGGGGTGCTTGTTATGAGAAAAGATGTGGTATAGAGCTTATGGCAACTTCAGGACAAGAATCACAACATATATCCCTAGGGTGCTGGAGCAAGGCCATGCCATCTGCAGTGGAGAATTACATGCATTGTGAGAAGCAGTGCCTGGAATATTGTCATTGTGAAGATAAAACATTTGACCCCAGGGTGCTAAGTGACCATGCCTGTGGAACTGGCCATAATGAGTTCTGTTGCACTCTCTGCATTATAAAGTCACATAGGCACCACAGTAGCCCACTAGAAGATGGAAGTGGTATACTTATAATACATCCAAAGTAGGGTCAGAAGGCTTCAATGGATATATTATCAGATATCCCGACTCACCTTCTCCTATGCTGGACCTCTGGAAAGCCTGTGGTTGCTCCACCACCACCCTCCTGAAAGGGTTCATGATGAGGGGTTGGCAGAGAGTAAAGGGACAGGATTTTTAATCTGTTGGAGCTATGACATCATATTTTTTTTTAAGTTTTGGAAAATATGTGACTGTGATTGCTGTGGTGCACATTTGTAATCTCAACCACTTGGGAGACTATGGCAGGATTGTGAGTTCAAGGCCAGAGGCAGCCTATGCAACTTAATGAGAACCTGTCTCAAAATAAATTTAAAAAAAAATGAAAAGGGGCTGGGGGTACAGCTCAGCAGTAGAGTATTTGCCATAGCATGTGCAAGGCCTGGTTTCAACCTCTAGTTTTTCGTTTGTTTTTTAAGAAGACCACATTGACACATTTCTAGGATGCTCCCGGAGCCTTGGGAGGAAATTGTGCATGGGTGGGGCCTGGCCTTGAGCTTCCTCACCTTCCTGTGAACCCAGTGCTCTCTAGAAAAAGATTGTATATATCCAATCTGTGCTAGGCCCTGTGATTTCCAATTCAAGATCCACTCTGGTTGCCACTCTTTTGGAAGTTTTTCCTGGCCAAAGCCTGGACACATTTCCTCTCCCAAATGTTGTATACAGCATCCTACCCATTGTCCCCATATTCAATTTAATGTCTTAACTCACATCTCTCACTCTCTCAGAGGCCATTATCATAGTTAAAATTCACTCGCTTCCCACTACCCCCAGGATCAAAAACTCTTTGAAAGTAGGCCCCATGTGTTATTCACCATTGTATCCTCAGCATTTAGTACACAGTCTGGCATACAGGAGATGCTCAATAACTACCCAATAAACTAATAGACAAATGTAACAGCGGCAGGAGAGGGAAGGCATCTACTACAGTGATTCCTAAGGATGAACTCACTCCTTGATGAAGGACCACCCAAAAGGAAAAAATCTTCCTAGATTGCAAAAACCCTTCTGGGGCTTAGCTCAGTTGGTAGAGCGCTGCTCCACATTCTGTGAGGACCCAGGTTCAGTTGCCAGCACTGCAGAGACAAGAGAAGGATGTGGCAATCCACTCCCGACGCACTCCCAAAACAATCAGCCATTGAAAACTCTATGAGAGTAGCTATGCATCAGACCTAATTGGATGGCACCCAACCTCCTACTATAACTATGTCTGGCAGAGACAAAAGTGTCCCTCTAATGTCACCTGTATATACATCTCATGACTATCCTAGCAGAGAAATCTTTTAAAATATTTTATTTATTTATTTATTTACTCCTTACTTACTTATTTATTTCTGCAGTACCTGGAGGTTGAACTTGGAGCCTTGCACATGCTAAGTGACTTTCCCCCAGTGAGAAGCAGCCCCAGCTCTTCCCCTTTTATTTTGTGACAGGGTCTCACTAAGTTGCACCACCTTCCTCTGGCCTTGACCTTGCAACTTCTTGTCTCTGCCTCCTGAATCACTAGGCTCATAGGTGTGCCCTGTGGCACCTGGCCTAAATCTTTTAAAAAATGTAGCCATGTAACCACTTCCTACCTACTCCTTAGGGAGAGCTAAAGTTGTGTTGGAAGTGAAAGGCTTGGATTCTGTCCTGACATAATCTCCATTAGATATTAGCCTGTTATTATTTCCTCTTAGTTTTTAACTGTTGGAACACCACCTCCACCTGCCCTCATGTTAGCATATCTGTGAAGACTGTAAATGCACCTAGGGAGAGAGAATAGCATGGTGATGGTATATATGTCTGAAATCAGAGTTTGGATTAAAAATAAAAATGACCTCATTGTTTATTATCTGGCATCCTCATCTGAGAAGGTCCGGAATGGAAAACCAAACTATAGTTTTCTCCCTAATGATACTCCCAACTACATGGCATACCATGAGAAGATCATTATTTTTGAAGCTCACAATGCTCCAAGGACTTTACCTTCACAAATGTCTCCATGATGGCTTTAAAACAGTCCTTTTGCTCTTGATATATTTCACATGGTTAACAAAAACTAATGCAGAGATGTCCATGATCAATGCTGACTTTTAATGGCAAACATGGAGGTTTTATAAACCAAGCATAAAAAGGAGAAATATTAATGTGTAGTTGAAGCCAGAGGATCCGAGTGTAGATCTTAATAGTGCCAATCTAGACAAGTTTCTGAATGCTAATTTCCTCATTTTAAAAATCTTTATAGTAAAAATAATTTCCTCTTCAGGTTGTAAAAACTTGTTGGATAGTGAAGGTGAAATGTTGTTTGTGAAATATAAAATACAAAGAGAAGTTGATTTACAGTGTAATATTTTGTGTTGCATATTACATGTCCAGTAATGCTATATAAAGTGTCTGTGAAATTTTCCAGTATTCATAAAATGTAATCATTTTGTGACATGAAAGAGAAAGTCTGATGAGTCCTGAACTGATCAAAGGCAAGTTTACCCAGAAAGAGTGCCTAAAATTTATTAAAACGAAGGTGAAAATGATTGGGTTAATATGAAAAGTTCACCAAATGCCCTTAGACTATATATGGGCATTTTTAGAAGTAGAAAGAAAAAACAATTGGGGCTAATGGAGGTCTGTTTATCAGAAATCCGTGTAAAGTGGATAGCTTAAATAACAAGAGTTACATGTTTCTTGTTGGTCATAACATGATATTTGTTGATAACAATCTCATAGCACATTTAATCTGGTATATTTGTCTAAAACAAAGCAGCTTTTCTTTTGGGGGGAGTGTACAAGCAAGCCGAGTCCTGCTGTGTTTTTTCAGTGCCTGGTTGATTTGTTCTCGAGGTTTCTGGAGCAAAAGCTTTGTTACTAAATATGTGGCAGAAGCCCCAGGCAGTGGTTAGTTATGGAAAAATGGAGTAGAATCTCCTGTGTGCTGCTGAGATTGACCGGGAAATACCTGTGCTTTCAAGAAATACCATTCAGCTCAGGAGAGGGTGGTCAGACTTACTGTGCCAGGCATTGCTCTAGCTTCTGGGAGTATGAAGATGAGTAAAGAACGTGCTCCTCGCTTTGCTACCCACTTTGTTCTTATAATCTTCTTCTGACCCTCCCTTGTTTTATTCAGCTTTGTGGTCTGCCTTCATTACTTCATGAAAAGAAGGCCAGGGTTGAAAAACAGAGAGAAAAAGTCAGCCTTTGCATTGTGGGAAAGGAGGCCCTTGGAGAATGAAGGGACTCAAGACAAATGGGAGAAAAGCATAGCCTGGATGGAGCGCCCTCAACCCCGCCCTGCTTGACTGGCTGCTCTTTCCACTAATGTTTTCAGAGACAACAATAATGCCCAGAGCACTGCTGTGAATTGGCAGACTGATACCACCCAGGTCCTAACACCCTGCTCTCTCCTTATTAACTTACTAGAGTGGAAATCCTTTTCAATATCCCAGGAAACAAGTAAACTCCCTAGTTGAAATCTGGGTCTCTTTATATCTAAAGGAAAGGTGGAGATGCACAAAAGGTGGGGAGACGGCTGTCTCCCCAAGACCTGTTGTCTTTTTTATTTTCCTTTAAGAAAAGACTCCCCACCACACACACAACACACATATAACTGCCTTCAGCTTAAGTTAAATTTAAGTGTATATCTGCTAGAGACTGCTTTTAAGAGATTCCCTATAGCCAAGGAACTCCACGTGTTTAGAAGTCAAGCAAAAGTTGTACCGCAGGGCTTTGATACAAGCTTGGGACATTGGGCATGTGTGCGTTCCTTCCGACACCTTTCTCTTTCACAACAGTGACTCAGTAAGATCCTGAGTTAGCCCTATGAAGAAAACAACACTTGAGGATGGCAGAGCAACAAGAAAAAAGAAACCTGGGAAAGCATCTCCTTGAACTTTACAACTCACTATTGGACCATTACCTTTTTTTTTTTTACTCAGGCCATTTTAATACTTGGTCTACTTTTTATAGAAACTTAACTTTTACCCTAAAACAGAAAGGAAAGCCCACTTCACCTGTACTTGGATAGGAACAAGTGAAAAGAGTTTGAGGACTCTACTAGAAGTATAGCTTTCTAGGGAAAGACATGAGAGCAGAAAAGACCCACATGTCATGGCTAAAAAGCAAAAAGATTGGTAATGGATTACAGATCCAATGGTACAGAGCTGAGGTAAGGCAGGGTCGAGTGAGACCCAGTGTGTCTATCTTTTGCATCATCCTTGGAAAAATTGACAAATCCATGCTGCTTGGACTTTTTTTTCATTACATAGGCCTTTGACTAGCACTATTTCTTCAGGCAAAAGACAGCATAATTGATTAGATATGATTGCAGTGCAGGCATGCCTCATTACCACACAAGATTACACATGAATGTTCTCAAACACTTTTAGCCACAGATTGAGCCCGTTCTTGTTTCATTCTCAGAAGGTAATAGAATTTCCATGTTCTTCCAAAGGAAAAACTAGCTGTGTAATGTGTTGAAGGTTTTACCATCTGAAACTAGATCTCAGAACTGAATATTGTTGCTGGCAGAGCTTTAGAACATGCTCAGTCACAAGAAATGTAGCATTTTTTTGTGTGGGAAAAATGTGTCACACTCTTAATCTCTTTTTTCACCCTCTCCTCCACCCTAACATTGAATAGTTATGATAATACATTTGCCTGGTGGTTAAGTCATTTTGAATCATGATGTTTTGAGGCTTAACTCAGCTGAATCTAGAGGTAGTCTACTGGCCTCTGAATTTTTTTTAAAACACAAATGGCCTGAAATGCATAGAAGCCAAGTGAGGGAATCAAATCCCCAATTCCCTATGCAAATTCTTAAAAACAAACCCTCAAATTTAGAGGGAATCATGAGTGTTCAGAGTTTCAGTCCCAAGCCCTTCTTGTCTCTGGACTTTGAGCCAGGATGCTAAAACAAGCTCCCCCAGTTGCTGCTATTTTTCTACAAATAGCACAGGAGTAGTGACAATAGTTCCAGGCATGGCACAGTGTCAAGGAGTGTTTCCTTTTTTTGTACATAGGGTCACTATGAATCGGACCCAACTCCACGGCACCTAACAACAACAACAAAACTTTGAAAACAAGCAAAGAAAGGAATGTAATTTGGTTGAAATGATTATAGTTTTACATTAGGTTGTGAAAATAGTACAGGGAGGTTCTTTGTACTTTTTACTCATTCCTATGGGGTTGGGGTTTAGCTCAGTTGGTAGAGTGCTGCTCCACACTGAGGACTATGGGTCCATCCCCAGCACTGCAAAAACAGAAGAAGGACATGGCAATCCACTCCTGAAGTAATCCTGAAACAATCAGCTATTGAAAACCCTATGAAGGTCGCTATGAGTCACATCCAACTCAACGGCACCTAAAAACAACAAACCCTCTGTTTCATTTTACATAATTATACTACATATCAGAGCCAGGAACTTGACAGTGGTACACATGTGCACAGTTCTGCCATTTTACCACATGTGTAGATTTATGTCACCACCACTCAAATCAAGAAGCTGATTATTGTCATTGTGGTTAGGTGCTGTTGAGTTAGGACCCAACTCCTAGTGACCCTATGTACAGCAGAACAAAATGCTTCCCGATTCTGTACCAGGCACACAATCTTATTTATGGTTAAAACCATTGTTGCAGACACTGTGTCAATCCATCTAGTGGAGGGTTTTCCTTTTATTCATTGACCTCCCATTCTCTCCTAAACATGATGTCCTTCTCCAGGGAATGGTACCTCCTGACTACATGTCCAAAATATATAAGACATGGTCTAGCCATCCTTGCTTCCAAGGAGCACTCTGGTTGCACTACTTCCAGAAAATATATGTTGGTTCTTTTGGCAGTCCATGCTATATTTAACATTCATCTCCAACACCGTAATTCAAAAGTATCAGTTCTTCTTCTGTCTCCCTTGTTCAATGTCCAGCTTTCACAACCATATGATGTGACTAAAAATACTATGACATGAATCAGGCGCACCTTCGTCTTCAATGTGACATCTTTACTTTTGAATACTTTAAAGAGATCTTTTGCCACAGTTTTTCTCAAAGTAATGCATCTTTTGACTTCTTGACTACTGTTTCCACAGGTATTGATTGTAGAACCAAATAAACCAAAATTGTGGACAATTTCAATCTTTTCTTCATTTATTGTGAAGTTGCTTACCAACCAACCCAGTTATAAAGACTTTTGTTGATGTTGAGTCACAATCCATACTGAAGGCTGTGTTCTTTGATCTTCATCATTAAATGTTTCAAAACTTCTTCACTTTCAGCAAGTAGGGTTGTGTCACCTACATAACACAGGCTGTTCATGAGTCTTCCTCCAATACTGATCCTGTGTTCTTCTTCATAAAGCCAGATTCTTGGATTATTTGCTCAGCATAGAAAGTAAAGAGACATGGTAAAAGTATACAGCCCTAACACACACCTTTCTTAACTTTAAACCAAGCAGTGTTTCCTTATTCTGTTTGAACAACTGCCTTCCAGTCCATGTACAGATTTATCATAAGCACAGTTAGGTGTTCTGATATTCCCATTCTTTGCAGTGTTATCCATAATTTGTTATGATCCATACAGTCAATACATCACCAGAAAAGCCTACTGAGGCAGGCCTTTTATAGTTACATCTCCTCACCCCCTCCATTTTCCCTATGTCCAGAGAGCCACTAATGTGTCCTCTAGCACTTTAATTTTGTTATTTAAGAGTGTGATATAAGTGGATCCATAGACCATTTACATTTGATACAATTATTGATATTTTAAGACATGTTTGCCATCTTATTTTGCTTTCTGTTTGTTTCCTCTATTCTTTATTTCTCTGTTTCTTTTTCCTGCTCTCTTACCAGTTACATGAACAGTCTCAGATTTCAGACTTCCAATTTAAAATGGTGGACTAAAGGCAGGCTCTGTGTGACTTTATAAAATAAAGGAGTTAGTGAAGCAGGATAGAAAGATAGGACAGTTTAGAAGACATGGGAAGGGAACAAGCTTTCACCCGAGATCTGGTTTGAATCTCACCAGCTGAGAATCTAGAACTCTGACACAACTACCAAGATGATTTCTGTGAGGACTGCCTGCACAGACACATTATTTTAAGAAACATTTTTAAATAATGAAAATGTTAAATTAGCAGTAAAGCATACCTGGAGTCAAAAATATATGTAATCTTTAAGGTTTGCCTTCCCCTCTGTAATCCTGTGATTCCTTGAGACATGCCCAGGCAACTCCCTCTGATTCTTTTCTTAAACTGATACAATGTATAATCTCATTTTATTAAAGGGAAGTTCCTCCAATGGAAAAACCTAAACAACAGACCTTCTTTTGATCTTATTAGCACAATCCCAGGCTAGGATAGGCCTTTCTAGGCTCATGTTACTCTAGGCTACCAGAGCTAGGCACCCAGGATTGACTTCATATGGGGTATGTTGTTGTTGTTAGGTGCCATCGAGTTGACTCCAACTCATAGCGACCCTATGTACAGCAGATCGAAACACTTGCCGATTCTGTGCCAGGCAAATGATCTTATTTATATTTAAGCCCATTGTTGCAGACACTGTGTCAATCCTTCTGGTGGAGGGTTTTCCTCTTTTGCGTTGACCTGCCACTCTTCCAAACATGATGTCCTTCTCCAGGGATTGTTCTCTCCTGACTACATGTCTGAAATAGGTAAGATGCAGTTTGGCCATTTTTGCTTCCAAGGAGCACTCTGGTTGTACCTCTTCTAGGACAGATCTGTTGGTTCTTTTGGCAGTCCATGGTATATTCAATAGACGTCTCCAGCACCACAATTCAAAAGCATCAATTCTTTTTCTGTCTCTCTTGTTCAATGTCCAGCTTTCACAACCATATGATGCCACTGAAAATATCATGGC
>VMDO01004785.1:54516-120636 GCA_007922755.1 Pedetes capensis | reverse complement strand
AAGAATCAGTGCACAGGATTAGTGAGGCACAAAGTCCCACACTGTGCCATCTGCACCGAGAGGTCCAGGAGAGCCTGTGGTGCAGTTCAGCGCAGACTCCAAGGCCTGAGAACTAGGAAGCCAATAGAGTAAGTCCCCTATGAGTCCAAAGACCTTCAAACTATGAGCCCCAAAATCTAAGAGCAGAAGAGCTAAGCTCAAAGAAGAAGAAATCTGCCCTTCCTCTGCCCTTTTGTTCTCTTCTGGCCCTCAGTGGATTAGGCAATGTCCCCACCTGGGGAATGCAGATCTTTCCTCAGCCTACTGAGGCAAATGCTAATTGCTTCTAGAAATACCCTCGTGGATACACCTAGGAATAGGTTTCACCAATTATTTGGGTATCCCTTGGCCTGGCTGCTGTGCTAGCATCTTCTCTAGACATTCCAGATAAGAGCAGAGCCCTTGCAGCATGGCCCACTGAAAACACAGGCAGGACAGAGGCTGCCTGACTGTCCCCCAAGAGTATAGTCCCCCTGCAATGAGGAGCCCCTCAGCAGAAAGAACACAGAACACTCCCTCAATACCCATTCTTGGTGGGGAGGGGAACAGAGAGATCTCTAAAACCCACACAAAGGAAGAAGCTTTCCCTTCCACATGCCACCAGTATAATGTACACAGCATGTACCTGCAGAATCTTATATTAAAAACAGCTGCGAATATGCTGTGGACTACCAAAAGAACCAACAGATCCATCCTAGAAGAAGTCCAACCAAGGCGCTCCTTGGAAGCAAGGATGGCTAGATTCTGTCTTATGTATTTTGGACATACTGTCAGGAGGGACCAATCCCTGGAGAAGGACATCATGTTTAAGAGAGTGGTTGGTCAACTAAAAAAAAAAAAAAAAAGAAGAAGAACCTCAACTAGATGGATTGATACAGTGGCTACAAAAATGGGCTTTAAAAAAAAGATTATGGGCATGGCACAGTACCATGTCAGGTAGTGTTTCATTCTGTTGCACACAAGATTGCTATGAGTCAGACCTGACTCAATGGCAACTAACAATAATAATAATAAGGGCAACAAGAAGATTCTACCATTGAGAGCTGATCTCAGTTTACGGAAGTGGTAGGCCCTATTCTTTTTGAGGTTATTGGTATTGTGATAGCCCAAGTAGTGTTTTTATCCATGAATATTCCAAAAGACCTCCTAGAACGATTCCTTGGGCCAACCTCACACTGAAAGGGAACCCACAGTAGTCATCATGTGACATTGTTGTTATTAGGTGCCATTGAGTTGAGTCCCTCTCATAGCAACCCTATGTACAGCACATCAAAACACTTCCCAATTCTGTGCCAGGCACATGATCTTACTTATGTTTAAGCCCATTGTTGCAGACACTGTATCAATCCATCTGACATAGGTCTATCTTATTATTTTCAGGTAGAGGGAGTGGCGGTTATTTCCCAAGAATTATTTTTTCCCAGGTATGGCACTAAATTTTGGCAAAGGTAACTGTTAAGAAGATGAATTTTGACAGACTTCCAGGGTAAGATGGCAAATTAGAAACTGTCTCCACGTGATGTAGTGAAGCAGAGGAGATAGAATGAGAAAGGATAGACTCTCTTCCAAAAAGAGAAAGGCTGGATAAGCACAGAAATCACAAGGGGAGTGATAGGATGTTTCAAAGTGCAGAGAACAGAAGGGCTACACAGCGAGGAGGAGTGATCAGAACACATCTCCAGCTGTGGCTTCCCAGGGCAGGAGGAGAAACAGAAGCCTCACCCAAAAGGTAAACCAGGTGGCCCTGGGGAAGAGACCAGCAGCCCCAGAGGACGAACCCACAGTCATAAGAACCCTGGGATCCATTTGGGGCAGTTATTATGACCACAGCTCTTCTTGACTGAAGGGTTAACATAAGAGATGAAATCAATCTTCCCATTCTCCACACCTTACGTGGCTGTGACCAGGCGCCACCCTGAGTGGGAATATATTGTCTAATGTTGAGCTACTGTGGGGGCCCAAAACAAGGAACAATCAGGGATCAGGGATCCTAGGGGCAACCTGCCTCAATCCCAGGGTGGTGCCCAGCTGTGGCAGGCAGTGGTAGAATATTGAGGAGTTATGCAGATAAGACATACTGAGGATTTCAGGCAGCCAGAGGTTCTTGTAAGGTAAATGGAAGCGCTGCCTTCTGTGGGACAGGAGTGACCCTATCTCCTGGGGTGGACCGAGAAGGCTAACAGTCCTGAGCCGTGGTCAGGAGGCATCTCCACTTCTGCAGCCAACCATCTACCACACAACTCACTGCCTGTGTAACTGAGAATTCTGCTCACTGACAGCAGAGTGCTTGGTCTCTGCAGCCTCCTCTGCCCCCAGAATGTTCAAGTTTAGGCAGGGTATGAAAGCACTGAGATGGGTCATTCGGTACAGATCGCAGTGCCCCATTTGCTTCCGCCATGACCCACTGCACTCTGGACATATCTGTTGGTTTGGACATTGACTACCCCAGAGGGTACAAACTGAGAAGTCATGCTCATGTGAGAACCTGTCCAACCCACAAGTGGCAAAGCTAAGGCTGGCCAGCGAAGTTCCAGGTACTCAACATACAATAAAAGAAGTTGCTGTAGTGAAGGCAGCCCTGCCAAAGATCTACCCTTGATGAATCCAGGCTTACCAGCTATAAAACTGGTAGAAAAGATAAGAGACTTCAGCTGACCACAATCTCCACTTAGTGACTACAATATTAGGTAGTTGCTGTTAGGTTCTGTCAAGTTGAGTCCGACTCATAGTGACCCTATGTACAACAGAACAAAACACTCTCTGACACTGTGCCAAGATTGGCACTATTGTCAGTGCTTCTCTGCTATCATATGGTCTTTAATGGCAGATTGTTTTGGGAATGGGCTGCCAGGTCCTTCTCTTACACTTATAGCACTTGATATTCCCAGGTGGTCTCCCATCCAAGAACTAACCAGGCCCAACCCTGCCTAGCTTCCAAGATCAAATATAGTAATAAGCTACTCCAATACTTTGTCTTGTTTTTTTCCTTTTCTAATTTTATTTTTCTCATTTCTCCTTTTTCTAATGTAAATATTTTTTTTTTTACTTTTTTAGGTTTTTGTTTGTCACCTGTGATGCTTTTTTTTCTATTTACTATACATTGGTGCCATTTTTACATTATTTTTTTAAAGAAATCTCTTAGGCCTTCATATTTTATTCCTCTTCTTATGTTTACTGTATATTCACAAATCTAATCTGTACCCTTTCATCAGTTTCAGGGGGGTACAAAATAAAATGCAGATTAGACTCATGTGTGCATTGGATTCACATCAGATCTCTCAACCAAGCCCTGATTTTTCTAATCCACATCTGACTTTTTAGCCTTCTAAAACTGTTGAAAGAGTGAAGATGAGATTTAGGAATATATGGTATTTGATTTTATTTATGCATTTTTCTTGATTAGGCAATCAGGTACTTTTTATCTTTTGCTCCTATTCTCCCCCTTCCTCACATTTTTCTCCTTTCTTCTTCCTTTTTCAATTGTTTTATTTAACTTTTGCCACTTCTTTCTTTTTTCCTTCTCCCTGTCTACTTCTTTTATTTCAGACAATTACTATTTTTACTTTAACCCTAAGTAATTTTTATCTTCATAGTTTACATTGCCATTGTGATTTTCTATTTTATGACCATTGGGGGTGTAGTAGTTGGCTTTAATAGATTTTAAGTGTATTTCTCTATCTGATTTGTTGTGGTACTATACCCAATACAGTGGTTTGTCTTCTCCTTTCTGAGTGGTTCTGGGGATTGAACTCTCAGGAGAAAGCTGTTCACTAAGAAGATCCTTGGATAAAACCGAAAGTGAAATCCATTCCAACAGATCTACAAATCACAGAACAGGGAAACAAGACATATGAAAAAGCCAGGCAACATATCTCCTCCAAAAGAACATAACTATTTCATACTGAATCTGAAGACACAGATATGGCTTAAATGTCAAAGAATTCAATGTCTACTTATAAAAATGACCAGTCATTTCTAAGACAGACAAATAGTAGACCGGAATAAATCACATCAAAGCAGAAATGAATGAAATAGACTAAAAGAACAATACAAATACATCAGTATACAAGACAAAGTCAGCAAAATGGATGTGAAATTCAGCAAAGAAATTAAGATTTTGACAAAAAAGAAACAAAAGGGTTGGAAATGAAGAATTTGATAAATCCAACTTTTAAAAGCAGAGTGGAAAGCATCACCAGTAGAGTAGATCAAGCAGAAGAAAGAATATCAAGGATGGAAGACAAAGTTGAGGAAGTACTACCTTCAGGTATCAATAAAGAAAAAAAAAAGAAACATGACTGCAACTTCCAAGATCTCTGGACATGATTTAAGAAATCGAATCTAAGAATCAAGGGGCCAGAAGAACCTAAGATAAAAACTAAAGGCATATAGAGCCTATCCAATGAAATTATAGCAAAAAATTACCTGAATCTGAGGAAAGAATTTCCAAATAGACACAACCATAAAAGAACCTCTCCACAACACATTACAGTTAAAATGCCAGGACTACAGGACAAAAATGCAACATAAAGTTGCACGAGAAAAATGCCAACTTAGTTATAAAGGCAAACCCATCAGAATAATATCAGATCTCTCATCCCAAACCCTAAAAGCCAGAAAAGATACAGAATACACATTCTCGTCAGCAGTTCATGGAATATTTTCTAAAATAGATCATATTTTAGGCCATAAATTGAGTCTTAAATACAAAAAACATTGAAATAAGTTTATCAGATCACAATGGAATACAACTAGAAATCAACAGCAAGAGAACACAAAAACTATACTTAGACAAGAAAGTTGAACAATACACTCTTAAATGATCAACAAGTCCTTGAAGAACTTAGGGAGGAAATTTTTTGAAATCTTAAAATCAAATGAAAATGAAAACACAACATAAGAGAACATTTGGGACATAGCAAAGGTGGTTCTAAAAGGACAGTTAATCGCTATGAGTGCTTACATTAAAAAAATCAGAGGACTCAAATAATTTGATGCACCTCAAGGTCTTATAAAAAAAAAGGACAAGCAAACTCAAAATCAGTAGTCTGGAAGAAATCACAACAATCAGGGCAGAAATGAATGAAATAGAGACTAAAAGAACAATACAAAGAATTAAACAAAAAGTTGGCTCTTTGAAAAAAATAAACAAAATTGATAAATGCTCAGCTTAACTAACCAAAGGAAGAAAGAAGACTTAAATTAATAATATTAGATATGAAAAAGGGAACATTACAATATACCGGTGAAATCCAGAGAATCACTATGGAATACTATGAAAACATATTCCGAAAACTGAAAAACCTAGATTAAATGGATAAATTCCCAGACACAAATGACCTACCAAAACTAAATCAACAGGATATAAAAACTTAAACACATCTATAATGAGCAATGAAATTGAAGCAATAGTAGTCTTCCAACAAAGAAAAGCCCAAGAACATGTGAATTCACTGCAAATTTCACCAGACCTTTAAAGAAGAACTAACATCAATGTTCCTCAAACCATTCCATAAAATAGAAATGTAAGGAACACTACCAAACTCATTCTATGAAGCCAGTATTAACCTGATACAAAAATTAGAAAAGGATATAAAAAAAGAAAAAAAGAAAAAAAAAAAGAAAAAAATCAATTTCCCTGATAAAAATTGATGTAAAAATCCTCCATAAAACACTTGCAAATCAAATTCAAGAACACATTAAAAAGATCATACACTATGATCAAGTTGGTTTCATTCCAGGAATGCAGGGTGGTTCAACATACACAAACCAATGAATATAATACAGCACATAAATAGAGACAGAAATCTCATAATCATTTTAGCACAGAAGGCATTTGACAAAGCTCAAAATTCTTTTATGATAAAAATCCTGAAAAGAACTAGGACTAGATGGAACATACCTCAACATAATACAAGAAATTATGAAACAGTTGTTGTTAACATAATGGTAAATGGGAAAAAGATGAAAACATTTCCCTATAACCACAAATGAGACAGGAGTGTCCACTGTCCCCACTGTTATCCAGGATAGTGATTGAACTCTTAGCCAGCACACAGCCATAGTAACAAAAGCAGCACAGTACTGGCATGAAAATAGGCATGTAGATGAACTAATAAAAAAAGAGGATCATGAAATAAACATATGCAGCTACAGCCACCTGATATTTGACAAAAGTGTCAAAAACATATGTTGGAGAAAAAATAGCCTCTTCAACAAATGATGCTGGCAGAACTGGATGTTCTCATGTAGAAAACTAAAACTAGATCCTTGTCTCACTCTGTACAAAAACCAATTCAGAATGGATCAAAGACCTTAATGTGAGATGGGAAACTTCGAAATTGCTAGAGAAAAGCATAAGGAAAACACTCAAAAAAACAGGTAAGAACTTTGTGAAAAGGACCCCAATAATTCAGGAAACAATTGCAAGAACTGATAAACAGAATTATATGGAATGAAAAAGCCCTTGCACGGTATAGGTGATAATTAACAGAGTGAAAAAAACAGCCTACAGAATGGGAGAAAACTCTTTGCCAGCTACACATTTGACAGGGGATTAATATCTAAAATACATAAAGAACTCCAACATGTAAACACCAAAAACAACAACAACAAAACTATCCACTCAACAAATGGGCAAATGAATTGAACAGTTCTGAAAAAAATAAATACAAGTGGCCAGCCATATGAAAAAACATTCAACATCCTTAGCCATCAGAGAAATGGAAATCAAAACTACATTGAAATATCTCATCTCATTTGAATTCCCACATCAACAAAACAAACAACAAATGCTGGCAAGGATGTGGAGCAAAAGAAACACTTATGTATTGCTGATAGGAATGTAAGTTACTGTAGCCTATGTGGAAATCAGTATGGAGGTTCCTCAAAAAAAAAAAAACCCTAAAAATAGAATTACCATATGACCCAGCTATACCACTCCTGGGTGTATACTTGAAGGAATATAAACCAATATAATATTGAGATTACCTGCTTATCCATGTTTATTGTTGTTGTTGTGTGCCGTCGAGTTGGTATCCAACTCATAGCGACCCACATGGGGTTTTCAATGGCTGACTGTTTTGGGATTGCCTTGGGGGTGGATTGCCAGGCCCTTCTCCCATTTTTGTGGTGCTGGGAATTGAACTTGGGACCTCAGAGACTGCAGCACAGCACTCTACCAACTGAGCTAAATCCCAGCCCACTTATCCATGTTTATTGTGGCACTATTCACATAACCAAGATATGGAACCAACCTAGGTGTCCAACAACAGAAGAATGAGTAAAGAAAATGTGGTATACATATACACCATGGAATTTTATTCAGCCATAAAGATGAAATTATTTGTGGGATACTGGGTGGAACTAGCTATCATCATTTTAAGTGAAATAAACCAGACCCAGAAAGACAAACATTGCATAGTTTCTTTCATATGTGGATGCTGGATCTCAATATACATTCAATATTTTAATATAGGTCATGCAAGCATAAGGGGGACAATTAGTAGGGAGGAAGGGATGTGTGAGGGGGTAGGGAAATTATAAGATGGCAGTGGAGGGTGAATATGACCAAAGCACAATGATATGCATATATGGAAACAATGAAACCCATTAAGTTGTACACTAACCTAAAAAACTACTAAGAAAAAAAGAAGAGAAAAAGATGAATTTTTACTGTGAGCACCCATAGCAAA
The DNA here is from genome assembly GCA_007922755.1 of Pedetes capensis. NCBI lineage: Eukaryota > Metazoa > Chordata > Mammalia > Rodentia > Pedetidae > Pedetes > Pedetes capensis. Next base: position 112,903 of record VMDO01004785.1, on the reverse strand, counting down.
GGATCTCCACCCAGTTCTGTATAACACCCACACCTGATAGAATGTTATTGCGAAATGTAGAACTTCCCACAATTAAACAATGTGATGTTTGACCTGACCCTTCTCCCATTTTAAACCAGGAGGTGTTCTCTCTGATACTTCTTTTGCCTGTCCTCAAATCAGATCTCTCTTTACTCTGGGTGGCTTCACATCACATGTTTGAGACTCATTCTTCTCCTTTTAAGTAAACTTCATAACTGGAGCTCAGGAAATTCATTTGTTATTAGGTGCCATCAAGTCGGTATCCGACTCATAGCGACCCTCTGTACAACAGGGGAAACACTATTGTCAGTGCTTCTCTGCTGTTCATAGGGTTTTCAATGGAGGATTGATTTTTGGGAGTGGGTTGCCAGGTCCTTCTCCCAAACCTACAGCACCTGGTGTTCCCAGGCGGTCTCCCATCCACGTACTAACCAGGCCCAACCCTGCTTAGCTTCGGAGATCTGACAGGATCGGATGCCACAGGGCTATAGCTGTAGGCAGGAAATTCATAGACAAAACTAAAATATGTACCACATGGTCATTAACCTTAGGCAATTATAAGGAAGGACCTAGTGAATTAAAATCAACAGGAACTAATACCTGATTGATCAATTAAGGTGATAAACAGGACTAAAACAAGAACTCAGTCTCAAAGCCAGGAAAAACTAAAATTATTGACAAAACACATAGGAAATTTAAAACATTTTAATCAATATCAATTTTGGCATATGAACAAATGTTCGACTAATATATTTTATCCACTGTAATTCAGTTTTGAACTGCCATGAGATGTCATAAGATCCATCTGAGAGGAAACTGGGGAGGGGGAAATAAACCTAAATAAAAAAATCATCATTTTTTATGGCATTTGTGCTGGAATTACTTCTGGAATAATGCAGTTTCACTGCTATAATTTAAACTAGGTTTTAGTCTACTGGTTTAACTGCAGCATATCTAAAATTTAGAAGTTTTTTTATAGCCCTCAATCTCACATAATGGTGGTTAAAAACCTTGGAAAAAATTCAAATGTAGTAGAGGAGAGTTTCGACTTTCTTCTTCCCCTTCTCCTTCTCTTTCTTCTTCCTCTGCTGCTCCTCCTCCTCTACTTCCTCCTCCTCCCAATTCTTCTTAAAAATGGACTTCATTTGGAGACCCACTAAATAAAGAGCCACTTCCAACCAAATGTTTATAAAAGTGGTTGTTGTTGTTGTTAGGTGCCGTCGAGTTGGTATCCGACTCATAGCGACCCTCATAGGGTTTTCAATGGCTGACTGTTTCGGGGATTGCCTTGGGAGTGGATTGCCAGGCCTTTCTCCCATTTTTGCGGTGCTGGGAATTGAACTCAGGGCCTCAGAGAGTGCAGCGCAGCGCTCTACCCACTAAGCTAAATCCCAGCCCCTATAAAAGTGGAGTAGATTCTTAATCGAGAAATGCTAGTGGGACAGAGAGACTATTAGATATAGCATTAGAATATTTTAAAAAATAACTTAATTCTCTATGACAGTAATTCTTACAGGTAAGATCCTGGCTCTGATAGTAGTTTTAAATATATATGTTGCATAGTGAAATAATTATATAAATTTCTGTGAATGCATGTGGCATCAGACAGAATCCAAAAGGACCCAATAATGCTGAGGGCCAGAGGGCTCACCTTTATCTTAAAGAAACTAGAAAGGAACTGAAAGAAAAAGGAGGATTCCGAGAAGCTGGCACATCGGGCTACCAAGGACCGTTCCACACTGGACAGCTGTCCAATAGGAAGAGATGGCTGCAGAGCTTGTTTAGCACCCTCTCATCTTCTTCTCTGTGTCCTCCTAGTTAATGAAGGCATTCTTTTAGGCTATTTGGAGAGGGAAAAGAATAGGAGATAGGATAAGGCATAAAGTCTCATGTCTCTGTTTGGTCCAAGAAAATGATACCAAAGAAACCAAGACCTTCACCCCAGATCAGACACCGTATTCATGCACAGCCTTTTAGGATTCAGCCTCTGGATAGCTATCTCCAGCAGCCCCAGTAAACCAGGCCAGGGTTTGCCCTCTTTCCTGGGATGGGCATCCATGACCAGGACGTTCTCCTCTAAGCTGTGGAGGTCACGACAGGCAGGAGTCACAAAAAGACCACATCTGCAGGCTGACAAAGGGCTTGTCAGCTTGGTTTATTCTCTAGTGAGTAGATCTTTCTTTGTAGGATGCATCTGAGAAGCAAGTTCAAGTGAGGCACATCTGTTATTGTCTGTCTTGGAGCCTCCGCATGCAGTGCTTTGTCAATATGCATGCATTATGCATCACAGCTTGTTTGTAAGTGGAGAACCAAGGGATGCATCAGCCTGTCAGGTCGTTTCAATCTCTGTGACTCCCCAGGCCCTGCAGCAAGTGCTCGCAGCTTTAACCGTAGCCTCATTCCTACGGTGACACAGCATTAAGTGGACCATTCCAAAATCAAATATTTAAGAAAGGATACAGCAAAAATATGACCTATAAATAGATTTGATTAACCAATTAACACAGCCAACTTTCCTTTTTGGAGCTAGAGTTTGGGTGGGAAAATGCATGTTTATGCAAATTTGTATTATGCCAAGAGTCCTGATTTATTTCAGAACCATGAAGACTCCATCACTCTTGGAAAATTTCTGAAATTTTTTAAGGAGTCCTGTGTTTGCTATTCTATTGCATGATGTTTTGTCTTATATGTATGTGTGCATGTAAATGTGTATGTGTGTATATGCATGTGTGTCTATGTGTGTCTCTCTGTGTGTGTGTATGTGTGTATGTATGTGAATGTGTATGTCTGTGTCTATGGGTCTATGTGTGTCTGTGTATGTATGTGTGCATGTGTGTATGTGTGTATGTGTCTCTGTGTCTCTGGGTGTATGTGTGTATGTGTATGTCTGTATGTCTGTGTCTATGTGTGTCCGTGTACGTATGTATGTGTGTCCATGTGTGTATGTGTATGAATGTATGTGTATGTCTGTGTCTATGTGTCTGTGTGTCTGTGTGTATATGTATGTGTGTATGTGTGTATGTGTGTGTGTCTGTGTGTATGTGTATGTGTGTTAGTCTTATATCTTGCCATCACCACCATGTTATCAGCTATTTTCCTATGTATTCAAAAAGGTTTGCAAACTAAGTCAAATCTATTTTTTATTTTAAGGGTGCTTTGGTTCTTTCTTTCAGGATTAAACAATGTACTTTAAATCATTTTAAAACATACACTTAATAGATATTATATTAATAAAGGAGAGCAAGGCGTTTGGATTCCACCAAAACTGTGTATGTGAAATGTGACGTATCTTTACCAACTATGCCCAGCAAAATGCTATGGGATGGAGGCCTGGAGAAGGGTTCCCTAGGGTCCCTGAGATTTCCTCTGGTTTTCTTATAATCCCCAAGTAGTGGCTGTCTCCTTGCAAATTCTGAGAGCTGCCAGGAGGATCCGGCATGGTTTCTGATGCACTAGAAGCAGATCCAGCTGATATTCCAGTTGCCACTGCTCACGGCTACAGAACTGGAGCCATACTTTCTTTAACTCCAGACAACATTCTTTTTCTTGAATCAGGAAAATTTGCCTGTGTTGGATCAATGTCTCAACTACCCAGATCTGACCAGGACAAATGAGTTTTTGAGTTCCTTGGCTCCACATATCAGATCCTCCTCTTTTTAGATCTTTGGTTAGTATCAATTTTTAGTTCCTAAGATCAAGAAGTGGAGAAGTTAATTTTATCCAATTCCCTACAAAATGTATAGGAATCTGGTAATGGTGGTATCTCCATGACAAACCCAGTCATTCTAGAAAATAGAATTTTAAAAAGATAGTATTAGCTATCAAGCTTTGTCTTCTATGTTTGACTCCTAATCAGAAAAGTCTAACATTTTGCTTCTGACACAGTGTGCAGAGAACTGGGTTCATGACTCAAGATACACATCTTTAAGATCTACTGTATGGTTTACATTTTCTGGAAGCTTGTCCCAAAATGATTAAGAATGGTCCACAATACTGTGGAAATAGCACTGACATCTGCTAAATACTTCTTTAGATTATTCCAAAAATAATCTGGATAAAATCTATACCCTTGGTGATGTGGGCTCACTATGCCTTTGGGACTACTTTCTAGTAAAACTATTTCTCAGTCTGAAGCAACTACAGCCTCCACATGTGTTCTCTAATCTTCCCTGGCTGAAGTTTTAGGAGAAGAGTCTCACTTCTACATCCTTGACAAAAACAATTCTGAGAACCAGTTGACTGAGACGGGTTGTAATTTCCTACTTTGCTAAGGAGTAGCTAAGTAAATATTTCCAAAGCAAACAGAGAGGACAGAAGCATTCATTTCATTGCCAATAAAGGAAAACTAGAAGTTAGCTTCTTGGATAGGAGAAACAAAGGGAGGACAGGAGGTCATCCTCCCCATGTTCATTTTCTAAATAGGGGACAAGTCTTTTTTTTTTTTTTTTTTTTTTTTGAGGCAGTCTCACCATGCAACCAAGGATGGCCTTGATCTTGTGGTCTCCTGCACGACCTTCTTAAGTGCTGAAATTCCAGGCATGTGCCACCATACTTACCTTATTTGCTTTTACTATCATTATTATTATCATATGATTTTGTTCAGGATTTGTTTTCTAGGTTATAAAATCTTGGAGGTGTGATATTATGGTAAGTGAAATAAGCCACAGATAAATATTGTCCAATTTCACTTACATATGGAATCTTTCCTTGGGAAAAACAACAAGGTCAAATATAAAGACAGAGAATAAAGCAGTGAGTTACCGGGGTCAGGTTCAGATTAGAGCAGATTGAGAAATGGTGAGACAGAGGTAAAAAGACACAAAGTAGCAAATATGTAGGGTGAACAAGTCAAAAGATGTAATGTATGACATCAGAAGGTATTCAGAATAGTGCATTGTATGCAGAATTCTTGCTAAGGGAGTAGATTATAGCTGTTCTCACCACATGGGCAGGGAGTGGTAACTATCTGAGGTGCTGGACATGTTAATTTGTTCTGTTGCAGTAATCATGTTCACACATATGTATCTTATAATATCATATTGCTGGTCTTAAATATACACAATAAAAATCAATATGGATAAGAAAAGTAGTAAAGGTATAAAGCATAACAAGTCCTTGCCTCTCTGTCTCTAATTTTTGATGGGAGTTTCCAGTGTAGAGAAAAGGAAGCCAGGATGACCTGCCCCTAACACAAAGCCAGAGAAGAACCCTTCCAACTTTCATAGCACAAAAAAAAAAGAAGTCAGATTTCCCTCTGAAGACTAGCAAAAAGTCAGAGAGACCCAGCCCATCATTGAACTTCCACTGTACTGTGGGACATCTATGGAGAGCTGGCTACTAACTGCAAGTAATTTGTAATCTACTCTGGTACCTTCCTAAGTCATTCCCCCCCGGGAAAGCTAGGTCATGAGCAAAGCAGGGCATGCCAAGTGTGTAATGAGGGCTTCTGACAGCACTGCCCTGCAGGGTGACTTCATCCCTTGTGTCCTTGTCTATGGTCTAGAGAAGAAAGGAGAGTTTCCTCAGGAAGTCAGAGCGAGAACAAGGCCTTGGATCTTGGTGAATAATACGTACCCACGTCTCTCAGTCATCGTCTTCTTTTTTAATCACTTCATCTTCCTCACACGGAGCCTTCTTAGACTTTCCCTAATCATCTCTTTCCCTGCAATCTGAACAGCACAGATAGGCTGTATCTGTGTTTGAAGTCTGGCCCTTTGCAGGTTCACAAGCCATTGTAGTATCTAAGATTTTTTTGCTCCTTTTCCTCGTTAATTCTTGGCTCATTAGCACATACCATATGTACTTCTCTTGTATTAATAGTGTTGTGTTTCTCATACACTATCCTACTGAGGGCATACAAAATTTCCCTTTAAGAATGGTTTTTCCCATTTATTTAAGAGAATGCTTAGAGACCCTTATGGGGGAAAAATGAACCCCTCAAAAAATGGGCTTCCAAGCTGGGCGCAGTGGCGCATACCTATAATCCCAGCGGCTCGGGAGGCAGGAGGCAGGAGGATCGTAAGTTTGAGACCAAAGGCAGTCTGCATACTTTAGTGAGATCCTGTCTCAAAATTGAAAAAAAAAAAAAAGGGCTGAGGGTGCAGCTCAGTGGTCCAGCATTTGCGGAGCATGCAGGGACGAGGCCCTGGGTTCAACCTCCAGTACTGGAAAAAAAAAAAAAAAAAAAAGATCTTCTAGTTGGCAGAAGAGGAGACATGTCATCTCTCCCGTGACTTTGTTCCTTGGCTATAGAATTCAAGGAGTTCTCAAGTCCTTGGGGGGTGAGAGGTAGCCCCTCAATCCCAGGGGGGAAGCTAAGCATTGGAAAGGCTGACCTTCCTGGAGCAGAGGGCACTGTAGATTAGAAATCCTGTTTGCTGAGCTGGACGATATGTCACGCTACTCCATGTTTCCATGCATAGGCCACATCTGTGAATTCATGAGTCAGCAAGACAAGAAAGAGAGAAGGAAGTAACATGGAAGAGTGGGCATGGAGTGGGGCCTCTGGAGGGATTAGGGAGGCAGTGGTTCTCCTGTTGGTGAGGTAAGGGCAGCACCATAAAGAAGATGGAGATTGAACTTTGTCTGCATCACAGTTTTGCAAAGAAGTAGCAAGCGCTTCCAGCCCTGACCCCAACAAAACCAAACCAGCCTGGCCCTTTCTTTCCTGCCTTCATTCTTGCAATGAATATTTGAAAGTCAAGCATTTGTAAGTACTGTGAAAATGCAAAGTCAAGAAGGTGGACTGTGTTCCCTAAAGAGCCTACAGTGCAGTGGGAAAGTTTGTATGTCTTTGGATTAATAGATCTGAGGGGACACAATGAGTGTAAGCTCTCCCCACTTCACCACCAAGTATTTGTTCCAGCATTCCACACTGTTTCTCACCAAGAGGCATTCGTTGCTTGTGACTTTTCACGAATGAACTCACTTTTGGGGAACTTAATCTCATTTGTACTTCTAAATTCATTGTTTCTGAGGAGCATAATCCAGGGGCATAATGTCAAGCTGGTACCTAAATTAAGGTCTCTTCTCTCATTTCACCCTTGCCACAAAATCAGTGATTATAATCGAAGAAACAATTACCTTTCTTTAACAAGATCTGTTTTTAATTAACCTGTTCTGATGTTTGTTCCTCATCGCAAATACCTCTATGAAGAGTACGTCTAACGAGTCCTTCTGCTCCAGTTCCCTGAAGAACAGAGAGGCAGAAGGAAAATGGCCTAAAGGCCTCATAGTGCCTCCCCTCTCCAGAAGTTATATCTCAAGAAATTCAAGGCTGTATGTGAAGTACCAGGGTTTGGGGCTTTTTCCAGAAATCTTCTGTGGACATAGAATTGTCTGGAGAAGGAGAAAGAGGGAGTCTGGCCAGGAAGACAGAGGAGGCTCATGAGAAGGACCAAGACTTTCCTGGACAATTATTAAAGGTACTATGTCCATTTCATTAGATGCAATAATGACTTTTCCCCTGATCTGTTGACCTCTTTACATCATTAGAACCAATCTGTATCAACAGGGCTTTCTGATGAGGCGTACATTGTCCAAAAAACAACCAGATACCTTTAGTTTAAAAAAAAAAAGATGAAATATCATCAAGTACAACAATCTAATTTTGAAAATGGGGAAAGGACATGAATAGACATTTCTCTAAATAAGATAAACAAATGGCCAAAAAAATACATGAAAAGGTGCTCATCATCACTAATATTGAGAGAAATGCAAGTCAAAACCACAGAGAGGTATGACCTCACCATCCTTCAGGATGGCTACAATCAAAACTATAGAAAATTACAGGTGCTGGCAACTATATGGAGAAATTGTACCCTTATGCATTGTTATTAAGAATATAAAATGCTGCAGCCACTATGGGAAAAGTATGATTGTTCCTCAAAAATTTTAAAATAAAACTACCATATGATCCAGCAATTCTACTTCTGGATATGCATCCAAAAGAATTGCAAGCACAGTCTTGAAGAGGTATTTGCATATTCATATGCATAGTGGTGTTATCACTACAGCCAAAAGGGAGAAGCAACCCAAGTGTCTATTAACAGGTCAATAAAAAGAAATATGGTATATGCAAATGTGAAATGTGATTCTGCCTTAAAAATGAAGGAAGTACTGACACATACAACACAGCTAAACCTAGAGGGTATTATATTAAGTGAAATAAGATAGTTACAAAAAGATACTGTATGATTCCTCTTACATGAAATACTTAGTAAATTCATAACAACATATAGTTGAATGGGGAATTAATGGGTACAGAATTTTAGTTTTCAAAATAAAGAGTTCTGGTAAATGGTTGCACAACAAGGTGAATATATTTAATATTACTGAATTGTACACTTAAATGCCTGCAGCTGTACCACTGTGGCATCCTACCCCATCAGATCTCAGAAGCTAAGCAGGAACTGGCTTGGTTAATCCTTGGATTGGAGACCACGTGGGAATACCAGGTGCTGTAGGCTTGGGAGAAGACCTGGCAGCCCATTCCCCCCCACCCCCTGAAAAAAAATCAGCCATTAAAAACTCTATGAATAACAGAGAAGCATTGGTAATAGTGCCAGGTATGGCACAGTGTCAGGTAGTGTTTTGTCTGTTGTGCATAGGATCACTATGAGTTAGACACTGACTTGATGGCACCTAACAACAGCAACAACAGTGTATACCTAAAAGTGGTGAAGATGGTAAATGTTATGTGTATCACTACATTTTAAAAATAATCACACAATCAAAAAATGAAAATAAAGCTAGAAAATCTGTTGCCATAATTTCAAATACCATATGTTTAATTACTGTATTGGTTAGCTCTCTCATTGCTATGACAAAGTACCTGACATAACTTATGGGGAGTATGTATTTTGACTCAGTTTCAAAGGGTTTAGTTAATGGTCATGTGGCTCCATGTCTCTAGGTTTGTTGTGAAAAGAAGATCACAACTATGGGAGCATGTGAAGGAAGAGGCTATTTAATCTCATGATGGACAAGCAGCAGAGAGCAAGAAAGGAAAAGATTTTGGAACAAGATACACCTAGGTGTTGGGGATTTTTAAAATGCACCCCATAACTAGGGTCCCTCATACTAGCCTGAGGTACTGACCTCTAGGTGACCCCAGAGCCACATCCCACTCACTCACTCCTACCCCTCCCATCGAGTGAGCAAAGATGGCCCCTGACCAGCCTGACCAGCCTCAACCACCTCAATTTTGATTGGCTACCCCCAGCATCTCAGTTAAATAACTGCCCCTACCTGGCAGGTATGACAGTTCATCTGCTGTACCTGTCAGGAATGTGCCCTGATTGGCTAACCCCAGTACACATCCCTCTCCGGGAGCCTATATAAGCAGGGCTCCCGGACCCCCTTCACCCTTCATCTCTCACCATCCCTCAACTGCTGTCCAGACCCCATCATCTTGATCTAATGCTCCTCAATCCAGTGGAAGATCTCCAAGCAAGCCTACACATCAAGACCAGTGGCCCCAAAGTGCCGAAGGCTACAAGCAAGCCACGAAGAGCTTCCCAATTCCTCCTATCCTTGGGTAGGAGGGAGGCAGAGAAGGCAAGCTGCGAGAGTCAAGACCACCTGACCTCCAGCATAGCGGAACACCAGCTGCCTGTCGCTGTGCCTTTAAGGCTGAGCTGTTCCACCAGTGAGCCTGCAACATTCTGTGCTGCAGGCTTAGAGCTAGCACTTGAGCACTTGACAGGGGCTGCTTGCTGGTTGCACCCCACTTGGGGAGTAACCCAATAAACCTTCCCTCTCCTGTTTCCTGTAGAAGGTCTCCCAAAGTCCTTCTTTGGCACCTCTGGCCACTACACCAGCCTGGTCCAGTGGGTCCCTGATACCCACTTGGTGTCAGGGCAAGGCTCTGACCTCTGCCGGGCCTGAGCCAAACCCCGACACCTAGGGACTAGGCCTTAGCACCAAACACCCTCTAGTAAGGTCCCACCTTCTAACATTTCTGGAACCTCCCAAAACATTGCCATCAGCTGGGGACTAAGCATTCAATACATGGACCCATAGAGGACAAATCATAACAAAGGATTTCTTCCTTTGACTCATTAAATAGGGTTACATTCATTATCAAAAAAGACATCTCAAGATCTTTCCTGAAGTACAATGCTGTCAATGATAGAATATATCGTATATCCATAAGGAAGGCCAGTTAATATGATTGTTATTCAAATATACCCATGTACCACTAAGGCCACAAATGTAGAGAAGATTTTTACCACGCTTAGCAATCTGAAATTAATCAAATTTGCAATCAAGATGCACTGATATTATTGGTGACTGGAATGTGAAAGTTGGAAACAAAGAAGGCTCAGTAACTGGAAAATATGGCCTTGGTGACAGAAAGGATGCTGGAGACCAAATGACAGAATTTTGTCGGCCCAGTGACATTTCCATTGCAAATATATTTTTCACCAACATAAAAGAATACCATATGATCCAGAAATTCTACTTCTAGATATGCATCCAAAAGGATTGCAAGCACAGTCTTGCAATCCTATACACATGGAACTATACACGTGGAATAAGGAAACACTGCTTGGTTTAAAGTTGAGAAAGGTGTGTGTCAGAGCTGTATCCTTTCACTGCACCTCTTCGGTTTCTGTGCTGAGCAAATAATCTGAGGAGCTGGACTTAATGAAGAAGAATGTGGCATCAGGATCGAAGGAAGACTCGTTAATAACTTGTGCACATGACACAACTCTGCTTGCTGTAAAGTAAAGAGGGCTTGAAAATTTTACTGATGAAGATCAAAGAACGTAGCCTTCACCATGGATTGTGACTCAACATCAACAAAGAAAAAATCATTACATCTGGGTCAGGAAGCAACTTTATGAAAAAATGGAGAAGAGACTGAGGTTGGCCAAGATTTTCTTTACTTCATTCTACCATCAACATCCATGGAAGTAGCAGTCAAGAGATCAAAGGATGCCTTGCATTGGGAAAAGCTGTGGCAAAAAACCTCTTTAAAATATTAAAAAGTGAAGACATCACATTGAAGACAAATTGAGCCTGACTCATGCCATGGTATTTTCGGTCACATGAAATGGTTGTGAAAGCTGGATACTGAATAAGGGATAGTGAAGAAGAAGAATTGATGATTTTTAATTATGGTGCTAAAGACAGATATTAAATATAATGTGGACTGGCAAAAGAATCAATAGATTCATCTGAGAAGAAGTACAACCAGAGTGCTCTTTGGAAGCAAGGATAATTAGACTGCATCTTACATGTTTTGGACATATGTAGTTAGAAAGGATCAATCCCTGAAGAAGGACATCATATTTCGGAGAGTGGCAGGTCAAGGAAAAAAAGGAAGACCCTCTACTAGATGGATTGACATGTTGTTGTTTGTTGTTAGGTGCCATCCAGTCGGAATCTGACTCATAGCGACCCTCATAGGGTTTTCAATGGCTGACTGTTTCGAGATTGCCTTGGGAGTGGATTGCCAGGTCCTTCTCCCACTTTTGCGGTGCTGGGAATTGAACTCAGGACCAGAGACTGCAGCGCAGCGCCCTACCAACTGAGCTAAATCCCAGCATACAAAAAGGGCTTAAACATAAAAAAAGATCATGTGTTTGACACAGAATCAGTGTCATTCTATTGTACATAGGGTCGTTATGAGTCAGACTCAATTCAATGGCACCTAATGACAACAACATACACATGGAGGGCTATTAACTCAGTTGATAGAGTGCTGCTTTGCATTTCCTGAGGACCCAGGTTCAATCCCCAGCATCACAAAACCCAGAGGAGGATGTGGCAATCCACTCCCAAGGCAATACCGAAACAATCAGCCATTGAAAACCCTATGAGGGTCACTGTGAGTCAGATCCAATTTGATGGCACCTAACAACAACAAAAACATACACATGGAAGTCACCAGATGGAATATACATGAACCCAAAAAATTCACTACATTTGTGGAAAGAGACAGTGGAAAAGCTCAATATCAAAAGTCAGAACAAGAGCAGGTGCTGATTGTGGAACAGAAAATCGGCTGCTCATGTGCAGGTTCAAACTGAAACTAAAGAAAAATAGAATAAATTAACAAGAGCCAAGGTATGACTTTTAGTATATACCACTTGAATTCAAAACTCATCTCAAGAATAGATTTGATGTGTACAACACTAATGACCAAAGACCAGAAAATTATAGCATGACATCAAAGACATCATTCATGAGGAAAGCAAAGGTTATTAAGAAGACAGGAAAAAAAGAAAAGAACAAATTACATACGAAAAGAGACTCTGAAACTTACCCTTGAATGTTGATCAGCTAAAGTAAAAGGAAGGCATGACAAAGTTAAAGAACTGAACAGAAGATTCCAAAGAAGAGCTTGAGTAGACAAAATCAAATATTTTAATGACATGTACAAAGAACTAGAGATAGAAAACCAAAAGGGAAGAACACTGTTTTTCTCAAGCTTAATGTATTGAAGAAAACATTCAAGCCTCAAGTAGCAATAGTGAAGGAATACACAGAATCATAATACCAAAAAGAATTGGTAGATGATCAACCATTTCAAGAGGTTGCATACAATCGAAGTGGAAACTGCTTTGAAGAAATTGGCAAAACACAAGGCTGTGGGAATTGATGGAATACCAATTGAAATGTTGCAATAAACAGATGCAGCACTGGAGGTGCTCACTTGTCTATGCCAAGGGATTTGGAAAACAGCTACCTGGCCAATTAACTGGAAGAGCTCCATATTTATGATATTCCCAAGAAAGTGGATTCAACCGAATGTGGTATCATTAAAATCACACACAAGTAAAATTTTGTGAAAGATCATTCAAAAGAAATGGCAGCATTATATTAACAGGGAACCGCTGGAAAATCAAGCCAGATTCAGAAGAGAGTGTGGAACCTGGGACATCATTGCTGATGTCAGATGGATATTAGCTGAACAAAGAGAATACCAAAAAGATATCTATCTATGTTTTATTGATGATGCATAGGAATTTAACTATGTCACAACAAATTATGGATAATATAGTGAAGAACTTAATTGTACTCATGAGGAATCTGTACATGGACCAAGAGGCAGTTGCTCAAACAGAACAAGGAAACACTGCCTAGTTTAAAGTCAGGAAAGGTGTGCATCAGGGTTACATCCTTTCACCATACCTATTCAATCTCCATGCTGAGAAAATAATCCAAGAAGCTGGATTTTATGAAGAAGAATGTGGCATCAGGATTGAAGAACATTAACATTAACAACCTGCATTAAGCATTTTATACAACTTTGCTTGGTGAAAGTGAAGAGGATTTGAAACATTTACCAATGAAGATCAAAGAACACAGCCTTTGGCATGGATTGAGCCACAACATCAAGAGAACAAAAAATCCTTACAAACGAGTCAGTAAGAAACTTCATGATAAGTGGAGAAAAGATTGAAGTTGCCCAAGATTCTGGTTTACTTGGTTCTATAATCAATATCCATGGAAGCAGTGATCAAGAAATCAAAAGACACATTGCTTTGGGAAAAGCTGTGGCAAAAGATCTCTTTAAAGTATTGAAAAGTAAAGGTGTCACATTGAAGACAAAGGTGCATCTGACTCATGCCATGGTATTTTCAGTTGTGTCATTTGCTTGTGAAAGCTGGATGTTGAATAAAAGAGATAGGAGAAGAACTGATGCTTTTGAATTATGGTGCTGGAGACAAATGTTAGATATACCATGGACTGCCAAAAGAACCAACAGATCCATCCTAGAAGAAGTGCAACCGTAGTGCTCCATGGAAGCAAAGATGGCTAGGACTGCATCTTACATATTTCAGACATGTAGTCAGGAGGGATGAATCACTAGACAAGGACATCATGTTTGGGAGAGTGGCAGATCAATGACAAAAAGGAAGAACCTCTACTAGATGGATTGACATAGTGTCTGGAACAACGGGCTTAAATATAAAAAAGATAGTGTGCATGGCACAGTGTTGAAGAGTGTTCATTCTATTGTACATAGGGTCACTATGAGTTGAATCTGTTTCAATGCCTCCTAAAAACAACTTATTCTCAACCAATCTTCTCCTCCTCTTCCTGTTACTATGACCAGACTTGGTTATGTAGGGCTCTGAGAAAATGTGAAGATACTGAGAGACAAAGAGACAGAGATAGAGATAAATAGAAAAGTAAAGAAGAGAAGAGGAGAAAGAGGAGGAAGAAGAGGAAGAGGAGGAAGAGGAAGAAGTAAGAGACATTTCTTCCTCTTCAGACACCTCACCACTAGCTGCCAGCGGCTCCCATAGCCAACCTCAGCCTCTGCCATGCAGGATCCAGCTCAGTTAGTTTGTGCTGATGGGAAGTTGCACACACCAACCCAGCCTCAGGCTGCTAAATGACTCTTCAAAGATCCCAATTCTGAAAGCCCATTTTTCATTCCACTCTGGCCTGTCTGCTGGGCCCTCCTACATAAACCCTCCCTTCAGGAAGCAAAAACCTGTCTTACCTCTACCAGGTTATCCTAAAGCTCACATTGATTGCCTTTTTCTGACACCCTGGGGCTGATTCTAAATGACCATTTGGAAGGTATAATCCTTTCTTGTAGAATTTTTACAGTGATCCTTCTTATCAGTAGAATAGCAGAAGGGTGTCAGGCAGGGACACATTTAGCTATAAGCATATTTCAGTATTATGGTTCTCAAGTTTGAGACCTCTGTGCTCACATATTGTAACGGATTAAAAATCATTATACTGAAGATGAACCATGAAGTGTCCTGTCTCCTTAGTTAATCAAATACTTTATCAATCTGATCTCTGATCTAACATTGGAGAGCATATTCATCTTCAAGCATGAAGAGAATATTACTTTTGAATATTCTAAGTTCTTCTTTCAACTCCCAGATCAGCTAATAAGTTTGAGAAGAATTTGAGGACTTTGACTTTACTCTGTATCTAAAAGCCCTTCTAGCTATTGGCTGTCTACCTTCTGGCCACTTGAAGCCTTTCCCCACTGCAGTTACAAGTAGGCCTCTCCCATAGGAGGAAAGATAATCCATGAAAAGGATATCTTCTTTTGCCTCTGAGCAAATTTCCAGAAGTCTATGTTGTTGTTGTTCAGTGCTGTTGAGTCGGTATCCAATTCATACTGACCCTACATACAACAGGCGAAACAGTTTTGTTACTGCTTCTCTGCTATTCATAGGTCTTTCAATGGTGGATTGTTTTTTGGGAATGGGTTCCCGGGTCCTTCTCCCAAGCCTATAGTACCTGGTGTTCCCAGGCGGTCTCCCATCCAGGTACTAACCAGGCTCAACCCTGCTTAGCTTCTGAGATCTGATGCGATCAAATGCCACAGTACTACGGCTGCAGGCTCCAGAAGTCCATAGTGCCCTCTAAATCCCACTAGTTCAGAGAAGGGGGATTAAAAATCAATTTCTGGCTGATTATTGCTCACCAGCAATTTTCTCCATCACCTCACATTTTCCAAGGCAGAAAGCTCCCATTACATTTCTTATGTTCAGTGAAATGAATGTATGGAAATGTCAAAATGAGACAAATTAAGTTGTACATTAAAAATTACCAAAATAAAGAACTTTTTCTTCTTTTGTTTTGTTTAATTAGAACTCAAATTTAAATGCAGCAATTTTCCCCTAGAAACTATTACAGCCAAAAATTTATAGTCAGTTCTCACCTATAAATTGAAGCTTATCTATGAACATAAGTTTTCAAATAACATTGAAACAAAACTTAAACACTGAGATTCTAGTGTTTTCATAACAAGCAAGGAAATAAAAAAGATGAGGAAATAAAGTTGCATATAGGAAACAGAGTAGCCTGTAGCATTAAAGCCATACCTCTGAAATGTGTTATGGAAACAACTGAGCAAGTTGATGGTTCTTGAAATTTGCTGAGAATTTGAAACAGCATTTCTATGGACATAATTGCACATCCTCTAGAGCAATGGTTCCCTGCACTTCCAGGATCCTTTTTGAACACCTAGAAATTGAGATTTTTAAAGAACATACAGAGAAGATGATATATCTTCCTATAATTGAGACTATATGTAGATAGAGACCCATAGGTCTTTGCATTAATCCTACCATCCCTGAGGATTGTGGGTCCCACCAGTTGGCTTCTGCTGATCCTGTGCTGTGACAGCCATCAAATTATTCTAGAAATGACTGCCTCATGCAAACAGCCTAGAACATGAGCACTACTCCCATGAAAGCCTCAGCAATTACTGTGTCTATATCACATTTGCCTATCTGAGAAAACTAATGTCATTTTTTCTGCTAGCTTTAATCCATGATCTACTATTGATGTTTTATAACCTATAAATTTATATTTCTAGTACCCTCTAATTAAATCTAAAAACTATTTACCTTCTTCACAAGCATCACTTTGAATTGTGAGAACCTATAGAAATTGTGAAGAACCTTTCTATATGCAAATAATAAATGTGATAACTTATCATTCCCACCACCAGGCTGATTATTCACATAAATCATAACTGTGCCAAGGAGAGCCACATTAAATCATCCTGCTGGACCACTGCATTGTGGGTGATAAGCCAGCACTTGTACGTATTTAACTCCCCTGCACTGTCCCTGGAAAATCACACTCCTGTATGCAAGAATCCCTGAAAGAAATTCAGGCTAAAAATGAGCCATGCCTATCCTCCCTTACCTTGTGGGCACAAGAATGCAATGTCACACTGCTTCCCAATCCCTTATTGCACAAAAGGTGCCTCTACCAGGAACATTTTTTCCTTTTTGAGAAGGGTTTTCTGATTTTCATACTCTCTACAAAGGAGATAGATAAGGAACACTGGGCTCTGGGCTCTCGTTTGGTAATTCTCTATTCCTTACATCCAGTATACCTCATAGACTATATACCATTATGTATTTTCCTTGGAGTCATACAACCATAGACAGCATTTGAGTGGCATGAATTCACGGGATCCATAAACTTAAATGGGGGAAACATTACATCTTTATTTTCACAAACCCTTAACTATAATTTAGCATTTCCTCTCACTATGAATGCAGCTAACAAACCACAGTAGTCTTTATCACCAAGAGAAATCATAGATGATTTTCATACCACATTAAGTTTGTACAGATATCTCAAAATATTCTCATCACTATTTCAAAATTCACACAGCTGTTAGACCTGCTACAAGAGCTTTCTACTTAATATGGTAATAAAAAACCCCACATATAATGAAGCATCAGTTAAAGGTATATATATGTGATAACCATGTTTTAATAAAGTTGGTTTCCTTAGTTATCCTATGTATTTTATTTTATGCATTCAAAAACATTATTTGTAGAAAGAGCCTGTGGACTTCCCACTAGATATCCAAAGGAATCCAGGGCACAAAGATAAAGAAGTTCTGTCTGCAGTGTTTAGGGAGAAAAGCTACCAAATTCTTGCCACCTCTGGCCACATCTGTCACGTCTTAACTGACAGCCACAAAAGTGCAGATTCCCAGTCCCACTAGCGCTTCTAAAAATGTATCCTTCAGCCTTTTTTGGTGTTTTGTTGTTGTTGTTGTAAGGTGCTGTCGAGTTGTGTCTGACTCAGTGACCCCCATCAGGTTTTGATGGCTAATTGTTTCAGGATTGTTTCAGGAATGGGCTTCCACATCCTTCTCCCATTTTTGCAGTGCTGGTGATCGAACCCAGAACCTCAGAGAGTACAGAGCGACACGCTACCAAGTGAGCTAAACCTCAGCCTATTATTAAAGTGGAATGTCATGTGTACATGCCCAAGAATTTGATCAATGTGTCTTCAGTCCTCCAAGATCTATAGACCTGAATCTATGAAATATTCCCTGCTGATTTTAGGACCAGGCATAACAATCTGCTGTATACTTTCTTGCTTATGTGGTTTGATATCTCAAGTAACAACATTTTTTCTTCCAAATTCCCACAGAATGATGCTCTTCTGATCTCCAAGCCTGGCCCTTCTTATGTTCCCCTTATAGCAGGCAAATTGAGACTTTTAATCCCTAGATAGTCTATGACCCTGTTCAGCATGGAGAAGTTTCAGAAATTGGAACTTCAGCCATCATTAATCCTTAAGGTTAAGGGATTGAAGTCTCACAGGTGGAAATTGAGGCAGGATGGAAAAACAAGGAGAATTAAAGGTACATAGGAAGGGAAAGAAGCCCCTCACCTCTGAAATCTGGCTGAGACCAAATTGCCTACAAAGTACTATAATCTTTTTTTTCCCGAGAAAATCTCACACATGAGATTATGAACCATGTTTACAGTTACAGCATGTCTTGATTATCTCGTGACCTATATATAGTAAGAATTTCTCTGGCCTTTTTAACCTATGTTCTCATCTTATTAGTCTATAATTTGTACAGTGTAGATCATAAACTTCTTATAGTCTCATACACTAAAGAAAAGTTCTTTAGATAAAAATAAGTATATCAAAACCTTTTTATATCATCATTCAATCCTTTGAGCAATGTAACTTCAGAAGCCGCCAAAATCATTTACCCATATGTAATTAATGTTAAGACACTTAAGGACTAGGGTTTAGTTCAGTTGGTAGAGTGCTGCTCCACACTCTGAGGACCCAGGTTCCATCCCCAGCACCACAAAAATGGGAGAAGAATGTGGCAATCCACTCTCAAATCCCGAAACAATCAGCCATTGAAAACCCCATGAAGGCAGCTATGAGTCGGACCCGGCTCAACAGCACCAAACAGCAACAACAACAAGACACTTAAATGCAATTCTGTCTGTCTTGAGAAAGCCACCCATGCACTTTGCCTTGGGTGTATACTACTGTCCATTTTCTAGTTCACTTTCTTGAAGTCTCTCATGCTCATGTGCCCCCACCTTTCTCTCTATGCCCACATTTAAAACTATATTAAAATATGTTAATCTCCTTTCTTAATAGACTCCAACTCTACTTCATAAAAAATAGAATTCCTGTCTGTATGGATTCAGCTTGGCATGACTGCACTCATCTTGAGTCGTAACCCCATATTTTTTCCAGAATCTTATAAATAGACAAAACCATGACAATGGTATGTGGAGCTTTATGATTGGCCTCTGCCACCAGGAATGTGCTGACTATGATATTAGCTTTAGATAAACCAGGTACATTTCAGCTTGAAGTCACCTTTGTCCTAACCCATACACACAACCCAATTCTTACTCAAATCACAGGGATCCACCTGGTCTTGTTGCCACCCAGATCCAGGCATCTGTCAGTAAGTCCACTAAAAATTGTCCTCCAGAATCTTGGATCTACCTGCCTCCATTTCACTGGTCTCAACGCAGGGTGAGGTCACTTCTCAGACACTGTACTGGGCTGCTTCAGGACACTCTTGAAGCATCTTTGAATCATCACCACCACCTCATCATTGCTCCCAATAATCCACTTCCAGGAATGGCAGCCCCCAGTCTATGCCCTGTGTTTGCTTGCAGGGCCTGGTCTTGGTGGGCTCCTACAAGCAGAGACACTCTGGGCAGAAGGTCTGTCCAGGTGGGCTTTTGTGGGTCAATCCTTGAGGCTCTTCTACTATGTTACTCAAAGGGGAAATGGTATGGCCTTCAGGCAGTGGATAAAAGCATGCCCTGGGGCCAGGTGCAGTGGCACACACCTGTAATTTCTGCAACTGAGGAGGCAGAAGCAGGAGAATCACGAGTTCCCAGCCAGAGGCAGCCTGCATACCTTAGTGAGACCCTGTAATAAGATAAAAAAAATTAAAAATGGGTTGGGGTGTGACTTAGTGGTAGAGCACTTGCAAAGTATGTACAAGAACTGGGATTCAACCCACAAGTGCTAGAAAAAAACAAAACAAAACTGGATCTCTCACTCACTCTAACGAACATTTCACCTGCCCCTCACTCCACAGTCAGGTCAGCAGAAGCCCTTAGAGCAAAATGGCCCACGTCTAAATCCCACAGGTAGGCAATTGCCCTGAGTCTCTGGAAAGTTCTCTTGTGTGTATTACATACGGGGAAAGAGCAATGGCAACTAGAATTCTTATCATGCTCATTATGTACAGGCTGCTCTTGGAGAACTTTACATATGTTGTTAATTCCTTTAATTATCAGGATGGTCCCACTGGGTAAGTTCTATGGTTATCGATATTTTGAAGATGGAGAAACAAAGGCAGAGAGTGGTTAAGGAACTTAATAGGTCACACCTATAAATGATGGAGCCAGGATTCAAACCAGGCAGTCAGGCTCCTCTCTCTCCCCATTTACCATCCAACCTCCCCAGCCAGCTGATTAGCTGAGAAAACTCCGCATCAAACTGGGCAGAGGTAATCCCTCAGTGTCCCTTTGGCTTCTAGAAGTCAGTTTCCTCACCTTGAAAATAGGGATAAAAAGGCCTAGCTTACAGGGTTAGTCCAAAGATTATATATACATGTTGTTGTTAGGTGCTGTTAAGTTGTGTCTGACTCATAGTGACCCTCATAGGGTTTTGAGTGGCTGGTTGTTTCAGGATTGTCTTGGGAGTGGATTGCCATGTCCTTCTTCCATTTTTGCAGTGCTGGGAATTGAACCCAGGACCTCAGAGACTGCAGAGTGGTGCTCTACCAACTGAGCTAAATCCCAGCTACATATACACAGATATATATAGATATAGATATAGATATAGATATATAGATATATATCTCCCTATATACCATATTGGGAGATGGACTCAGTAACCCACTCCCAAAATCAATCCACCATTGAAAATCATATAAACAGCAGAGAAGCACTGACAATAGTGTTTCCCTTGTTGTATGTAGGGTCGCTATGAGTTGGATACCAACCTGACAGCACCTAACAACAACAAC
The DNA here is from genome assembly GCA_007922755.1 of Pedetes capensis. Lineage (NCBI taxonomy): Eukaryota > Metazoa > Chordata > Mammalia > Rodentia > Pedetidae > Pedetes > Pedetes capensis. The sequence goes on along the minus strand of VMDO01004785.1, from coordinate 92,106 downwards.
AACATATACCATATATGTGTTGTTGTTGTTAAGTGCCATCAGGCCAGGTCCAACTTGTCATGACCGTATATACCGCAGAACGAAACACTCCCCAACATTGTGCCATTGCCAGCACTATGTCAGGGCTTCTTTGCTATTCATAAGGCTTTCAACAGCTGGTTGTTTTGGGATTGCTTTAGGAGTGGGCTGCCCCATTCTCTTCCCATAAGATGTGTATAATCAATCTTAAGATACTCTAGCGCACATAGGACATTGCTATAACACATATGTTAATTTAAGTTACACCTGAGGCACACCAGCTACCTGATGGAGAATGCCCAGCCAATAGTCAGTAAGCCCACACACCACAATTGTCTACAAGAGTTTTAGCCTACCAAATCTCTACCAACACCCAGGGTTATTCTAATTATCTAATGAGGCACAGACTTCCATAGAGGGAGGTTGCATAACAGGTACCAAAACAGATAAGAGAAACAAGTTTTGGTGTTCCACAGCACAATGGGATGATTCAATCTCTTATTAACCTATTATATATTTTATGAAGAACCAGAAGAAAGAAGAGCTAGAGGTTAGTTCAGTTGGTAGAGCGCTTGCTCTACACACTCTGAGGCCCTAGATTCAATCTCCAGCACCACAAAAATGGGAAAGGACCTGGCAGCCCACTCCTGAAACAATCAGCCATCAGAAACCCTATGAATAGCAGGGACACATTGGCATAGTGCCAGTCTGGAAGTGTTTCATTTGGTTGTACACAGGGTCGTTATGAGTCAGACCCAACTTGATGGCACCTAACAAAGAAGAACAGAGTTCAAAAGCTCCAGACAAACAAACAAGAAGGAGGACCCAGGTATGTGCCTATAACCCTAACAACTCAGAAGGGTGAAACAGGAGGATCACTGAGTCAATGCCAGATACACCTGCACAACTTAGCAAGCCTGCCTCAGAACAAAGAATAACAAAGAGACTGAGGGAACAACTCAGGAGTAGCCCAGTTGCATAGCATGTGCAAGGCTCTGGGTTCAAACTCACAGCACTTAAAAAACTAAAAGAGAGTAAGAAAGAAAGAAAAAAAAGAAATGATGAGGATATGGAAATAATAATTATCCTGATTTGATCAATATACATTGTATGTTCTTCTTGTTAGGTGCTGTATACTTGGGTCCAACTCATAATGATCCTATGTACACCAGAAGGAAACATTCCCCAACAATGTGCCACACCCAGCACTATGTCAGTGCTTCTCTGCTATTCATAGGGTTTTCAATGGTTGACTGTTTCAGGAGTGGGCTACCAGATCCTTCACCCATTTTTGCAGTGCTGGGGATCAAACCTAGGGCTTCAGAGAATGCAGAGCATTACTCTACCAACTGAGCTAAACCCCAGCCCCATTCATTGTATGTTCTTGCTGCTGTTAGGTGCTGTACCCTATAAATAGGTATAATAATTATATGTTGATTTTAAATAATAATAAAGTTAAAACAGGACTAAAGGTTCTGTTCGTGAATTTAATGGTACTCAAGTTAAGGGATTGAGTAAAATGTTTGAGTAACAATCCTCACATTTCAAAAGAGTCCAAGAAACAATGCCACTCAGCGTATGATACTGTAACAGCCCCATGTCCAACCATCAAGTTGGGAGAAGTCTAGCCTGTAGTTGCTATCATAATTACCTCCAGTGACCTTCTATGCAAAGTTATTGACCACACACAAGACAAAGAACATCCAAAGAACGATAAGAATCAGAGGCAATGAATATGTTAATTAGCTCTATTGGTCCGTTCTATAACACATACATATTTATAACATGTTGTACACAATAGATATACAATATTATTTGTCTATTTTAAATGATTTTTTAAAAATGTAAACAGGAACTCCATTGAGCTCACAGGCTTGATAATAAGTATTTATTATTAAATGTCCCAATGGAAGGAAGAATTTGGTTTGTGATCTGCTTTGCATACAGTCTGGTAGAGCCAATGTTGTGAACTCACAAGAGCCTGAGAGTTTCCAATAGTCAAACAGGGAAGTTCTCAGCAGCAAGATGGAGTAGCCATGCTTGCGTGTTACACTCCAGAACAACCTCTGTGTGTTCAGGATGTAAAGTGTTTGGGGATCATTTGACCTATCAAAACCAAGAAATTCGCTTTGCAATTCCATTAAAATGTGCAGTTTGTGTTTGACTTGAGATTCCAAGCTGAAAGGTTTAAGAAAAGTTGGCCAAGTTTGTAAACAGCATGGAGAGGCGTAAGAGAACTTGAGATTCCCTGTATTCATGAGTTTACTTTATTACATTAAAACTACAGAAATCAAATATATTTATAAATGCAGTAAAAATGTGTAAAGGAGTTTAATTAACCAAGTTGTAAATGTGGCTGATTATTTAAGGTAGTTTTGTTTGTTCAATTGGAACACTAATAAAAGCACCCTTGAACTGGACTGTTGAAATTCACTAGGTTTATGAAAAGGACAATAAAATTTGTGAGTGGGAGCTAGATAGGCTTAAGGAAAACAAAACTTTTTAATGTTTAATTTGAAGAAATTGAACATTAATTTAAAGCCCCAAACTAAATGGGTCATCCCTTTTTTTTTTTTTTTTTTTTTTGGCGGGTAAAATACTTTAAAGATAAAAAGAAATACACATCAACACTATGAATCACTACTGAGATACTGGCATTACTCTCCCACAGGAAGAATCCACAGCCTTCTGAGAGCTGTTGCACAATGTTCTTAATGATGTATTCCCTAATAGTAAAACTCTTTTGAGAGCCAGGCCACTCCCTAATAGTAAAACTCTTTTGAGAGCCAGGCCCAGTGGGGCACACCTATTAATCCCTGCGAATTGGGAGGCAGGAGGATTACAAATTGTAGGCCAGAGGCAGCCTGTATAACTTAGTAAAACCTTGTCTCAAAATAAAAAATATTTTTAAAGGGCTGGAGAGTGCAGACCCTTGGTAAAGAACTTGAAAAAAAATGTGCAAGGCCATGGATTCAACCCCCTAATACCATTTAAAAAATAATTTTGAAAACCTGTCTTCAATATATGTCTGTTTGGTGACATATGTGGGCTGGGAACTGCCAGGTGCTGCTCAGAGTCCCCTTCAATGACAGATTTGTGGCCTGGCTTCTTAGAGTGTGATAGGCAGACAGCCCTTGGTGGCCAGTGCCTTGGGGAAGCCTCGGCCACAGGGAGCTACCTGGCCGAATGCACATCCCTTCTCAGAACAACCCACAGGTAGTGACTTGTCTATGCACGTGTGGAAAGATCTGGCCATCTGGGCTGAGCTCTGGTCAATTCTGAAAGGAAAGCTGTATGGGCTTGACCCAGGCGGTCTTGATCCTACACCACAGTGCTTGCTTGCTCTCTCCCCCTCCACACACAATCTCGATTCCTTCTGTCCCTCCCACAGATACCATGTTCGTGACACTCCCTAGTACACATCCCACCTGCTCACCTCCTTCTCAGTCTGCTTCTTGGGAAATCCAACCTATAACACAAAGTATACATACCAATCCCTCAATCAGTTTGCTAAACATTTGTTGTTGTTGTTAGGTATGGTCAAGTCGAATCCAACCCATAGGAACCCTATATACAACAGAACATAACACTATTCAACACTGAGCCAGGCACATGATTTCTTTATATTTGGGCCCAATATGGCAGCCACTATGTTTCTTCTCATTTTGAGTAGTGCCACATCAGCAAATGGAGGTCCCAAGGGCTTTACTCCATTCGTGTCATTAAGGTTGACTCTACTTTGAGGAGACAACTCTTCCCCAGTCATTTCTTGAATGCCTTCCAGCCTGGGGGCTCATTTTCCAGTACTATATTTGACTGTACTTCTCTGCTATTCATAGGGTCTTCAATGGTCAATTGTTTTAGGAGTGGGCTTCTGGGTCCTTCTCCCTAGTCTGTCTTAGAAGCTCATGTGAAACCTGTCCACCATGGGTGGCCCTGCTGGTATCTGAAATACCTGTGGCATTGCTTTCAGCATCACAGCAATAACAAGCTGACACCCATGTGGGGGTACTAAACATTAGCAAAGCTTAATGTCTTTATGGTTTTGCTATCTTTTGACTTGGAAACAAAAGTGAGAAAACCAGAAAGCTAAAGAACCATATGCTATGGATAACTGAGAAACTATCCTTCCCTTAATACATTGCAACTACTATAAGAAAACATCTTAGGCTGGGCAACTTATAAAGAATAGGAATTTCTTACAGTTCTGGAGGCTGAGAAGTCAATGATCAAGATGACACCAGATTCAATTTCTGGTGAGCAACCACTTTGTGCTCCAAAGACGGTGCCTTCTATGTGTCCTCACGTGGTGAAAAAGGTAAGGGAGCTCACTCTAGCCTCATGTGTAAGGACAGTAATCCCATTTGTAAGGGCTCCACACATGTGACTTAATCACTTCTTAAATGCCCTACCTCCTAACACCATCACATTTGGTATTAGGGTATAACAGAGGATCTTGAAAAGATACCAACATTTGGCCCACAGCACCCCTGTTATGTGATCAATAGCTTATAGAAAATAAGTTCACACAGACTACATAATGTATTGTATTTCATTCTAGGACTTACATCTTTTTCCACACATTGCCAACTCTGACTTCACTTTTGCCAAAAAGATGTCTTTATGTCATTGCTCACACATGAGAAAACATCAAAACTACCATCATCGGGTCCTACAGGTTGGACTTCTGCTTCCAAGAAGATGGAGTAAACATGCTCCATCCCTGATTTCTGACTCCTCCCCCTAAACACAGCTAAAGAAAACCTTCAAATTGTTTATAAAACAAATATAAGATTCTGACAGGTGGCAAGAAGGAAGACAACTAGATGAATCAATCTCCAGAGAGTTGTGTTGAGTGAAAAAAGTGGATGCATACTGTGTGGTTTCATTTATATAACACTCTCAAAATGACATTTTAGGAGTAGAGAACAGATTAGGGGTTTCCTGAGAGCAAGGAGTGCATTGGGTGGGAGGAAGTGGATGAGACTATATAAAAGGACATGCGGGATCCTTACGGTGATGGGGATTTTCCATAACTTTAATGCATCAATGTCTGCATCCTGGTTGTGATATCATATTCTACTCTTTCAAGATGCTGCCAAAAGAGGAAACTGAGCAAAGGATGTTATTATTGTTGTTGGGTGCCGTTGAGTCCGATCCAACTCATAGCGACCCTATGTGCAACAGAATGAAGCACTACTCAGCACTGTGCCATGCACACTATCTTTTTATGTTTGAATCATTGTTGCAGCCACTGTGATTTTTCTCACTTTGAGCTGTGCCATCTCAGAAAAAGGAGCTCCTAGGGGTTTTACTTCATTCTCATCATTAAGATTGACTCTATTTTGAGCAGGCAACTCCTCCCCAATTGTTTCCTTGAATGCCTTCCAACTTGGGGGTTCATTTTCTGGCACTCTATTTGACAGTGCTTCTCTGATATTCATAAGGTTTTCAAAGGTTAATTGTTTCAGGAGTAGGGTGCTGGGTGCTTCTTCCTAGTCTGTCTTAGTCTGGAAACTTAGCTGGAACCTGTCCACCATGGGTGATCCTGCTGGTATTAGAAATATCAGCGCCATATCTTTGAGCATCACAGCAACACACAGGCCCCTACAGTATGGCAAACTGACAGACATGTGGGTGGAGTGTGTAAAGGATACACATGTCTATATTATTTCTTACAACTGCATGTGAAACTACAGTGATCTCAAGATCAAAAATAGAATTTAAAAAATCTCTTCCGGGTAAATGTTAGCAATTTAGAGGAAAATTGTGTGGACTTAGCAGAATACCTCTTAATTCCTAGGTGCTATATGTTTAAAAGGAGTGGTTGGAGAACAGTGAGTCCTGTATACCCTATACCATTCCCAAAGTTGTCATCAACAGGAAATTAGTTCTCAGAGATGAATTTGCCATGCAACTAATAAACTAAGTTTCAGGACTTAATTTAACCTTTAACTGGCATTGTGCTTCTGGAGTCATATATGAGCCATTGCCACAGGTACTAGCACTAAAGTAAGTGACACAGTGCCCCATGTCCGGCACCCATGTGGATATCTGCAATATCAATTAAAGGTTAAATTTGCACAGGCCCTTGTCATGGCCCTAGAATATACCCTTCAGAATATTGCCATGAGTAAAATCTTTACATGTAAGATACTTAACCAATATTAGCAAAGACCTTTATCTCCTTTTACTCCAATTTGTCCCCATCCCACTTCTTTGCATCTTGGCTAGTGGTGGCAGGACTACAGCCATTTGGGGGCCCTAAGAAGTTGAATAGGAGAAATGGGTAGTTTGGTAGTGTGATTTCATGAAGTTTATGTAGCTCACAGTCATTTCCATGGTTGACTAAAGTTATACCTCAGTTTAGGATGTAATAGGAATTCTCTACTACATACTGTGTCACCTCACTTACACTCATGATACAAAGTGTAGGCCCAGAGGTCAGACTCCAACCCAGGAGTACCTGTGGCCCTGTTGTGGACTGATCTGTTTCCACAAAATTCATAGGTTGAATCCCTGTCCCCCAATGTGAGTGTATTTGTACACATGGCTTTAGAAGTTATCTAAGTCTGTTTCCTGTTGGTATAACAAAATACCTAAGGCTGGATACTTTACAAAGAAAAGAAGTTTACTTACCTCATAGTTCTAGAGAGTCAAGAGCATGGTGTCAGCTTCTACTTGGTTCTGGTGAGGGACTTCCGAATAGAGCACAAGGTGGCAGATGGCATCATAGTAGAACTCCATGCAAGAAGAGATCACATGGCAAACCCAGAGTCAGGAAAATTCAGGATTCAGGTGCTAGGCATACTCTTTTTGTAACAATTCACTCTCAAGGGAAGTAACTGGGTCCCCTAATTAACTGCATTAATCCCTTCCAACAGTGATGCCCCCAACTACCTTATTACCGTGCCCCAGCCCTCATCTCTTCAGGGTTCCACCACCATCTCTCCATACTACCACACTGGGGACCAACCTTCTAGCACATGAACTTAGATGGACACACTGAAACTATATCCAAACCATGATAAGAGGTAACAGAAGATGAAGAAAATCACAAGAAGAGCCCAGTTCAACAGAGGAAGACACCAGGTGCACATGCACAGAGAACAAAGCCATATGAGGAGAGAGGTAAGGAGGCCATCTACAAGTAAAGGAGACAGGCCTCAGGAGAAGCCAGACTGGTCAGCATCTTGACCCTGAACTTCCAGCCTCTGGATCTGTGAGAAAATATATTTCTATTGTGTAAGCCACCCAGTCTTTGGTCCTTTGCTATGGGAATGTTATTGTTGTTGTTTGTTGTTAGGTGCCGTCGAGTCAGTATCTGACTCATAGTGACCCTCATAAGGTTTTCAATGGCTGTTTCAGGATTGCCTCGGGAGTGGATTGCCAGATCCTTCTCCCATTTTCACAGTGCTGGAAATTGAGCTCAGGGCCTCAGAGACTGCAGTGCAGTGCTCTACCAATTTTGCTAAATCCCTGTGGCATCTGATCCCCTCAGATTTCAGAAGGTAAGCAGGGTCGGCCCTGGTTAGTACTTGGATGGAAGACTGCCTGGAAACACCAGGTGCTGTAGGCTTGGGAGAGAGACCCGGCAACCCACTCCCAAAAATTAATCTGCCATTGAAAACCCTATGAACAGCAGAGAAGCACTGACAATAGTGTTTCTCCTGTTGTATGTAAGGACATGATGAGTCGGACCAACTCGATGGCACCTAACAACAACAAGTGTTATGGGAATAGAGCAGATTTAATTCATCCCCTGTACCTCAAATATGGGGATAATGTAGGGAAAACAAGATTGGACAAGCTAGTCATCAAAGGTACAAAATTGTAAGCAGACTGTTTAGTTATTATGAACCCAAGTCCAAAGAGAAGCTCACCTCCATGGAGAAACAAAAAGTGAAATGTTTACAACTCATATCTTTTGTTGAAATAATACAAAACAGAATTTATTAGAATTCCTATGTTTTAAGAAGTCAAACAGTGAATGCTAAAGGCATCTCAGTGGGTGACACCTCATATATTCCAATACGTGAGATTGCTCTGTGTGTTACCATAGCATCTTGTCCTGATGGAATCCAGCAGTCTCAGATGAAACTACATGCAAAATTACACAGCTGCAGCAAGATGGCCTGGAGAATTGAGTGTTCAATGACAGAACTGCTCTTCATATTGGGTAATAAGTCAGTGTACACCGTGTAACAGTAATTTGATAGCAATCACCCGGTAGAGCAATTGTGATTGCTCAATAGAACAGAGCAATCAAAGAGTATGCAGCCAAAGAAATGAAGGGGGAGAAGCATCAAAGAGGCAGGGCAAGCAGTTACTTAATGAAAGTATTTGTTATTTTTCCACATTTTGAAATATCTGTGGTATCTGATGGTTTATTGCAAAATTTGACTTTTCACATTTATACTCTTTTGTCATATTTGTGCTTCTCATTATAAATAAATATTTGCTATCATACTTTTTGTGACTTTATGTTCTTTTTTCTGAAATTCTCCCCTACCTTCAAATTGTATCAACTTCACTGCTGCTCGATCTACATAATGGTAGGACCAGGTAAGAGCACAGCATCCACAACTTTTGGTTAGTTTAAGAGATGGTGAATTATAATGTCCTTCATGGTCCAAGGAAAAATACTGGGGAAAAAAATAACAAAATAAAAAGACTTATTAAAGAAAGTATTGAGAAGAGTAAAACTTTGGATGTGAATTTTTTTAAGGAAAACTAAGAATGAAAATCTCTACAAAGCTCTGCTCCCAAACTTTCCCCTTTTCTTAATAGAAATTGTTAGACTGATCTGAAATAACTTCATATATTTATCCTGGCTGCTACTATAAGTAATTTTCTCTAATTTACAAGCATATTTTGCCTATTTTTTAGGACATCCTGGTTACCACTTGTATATATTCCTTCTCTCCAACCTGTAGATTGGAACTAACAGTATTCTTGAAAACTAGCATTGAATTCCCATAGATACAGATTACTCTACTGAGTAAGCTCAAAGTAACGTGTGCTTCCTACCTTTGAACACAGGAAAGGGCTGGGCCCTCCCATCCAGGCAAGAATGCTTTGAAAAGCTGGGTGTGGTGGTACACGTGGGTAATCCCAGTCTTCGGGAAGCTACAGCAGGAGGATCACTGCAAGTTTGAGGCCAGACTTGACTACACCGCAAGTACCAGTCTAGGTGGGGCTATGGGTGAGACCCTATCTCAAAAGACAGAGAGAGAGAGAGAGAGAGGAGGAAGAAGAATGTTGTGAGGACTGGATCTGCTTCCCAATTGTCACATGCCAGGGCAACCTATTGCCTTCTGAGCCATATCTTATGTTCCTGAAATATTTTTTATCATTTCCAATGCATAGCTGTGTTGCTAAGTCTACCCTATACTTTTAAAACTAACAAAGCATAAATTGAAAATCTTAACAACATAGATTGATTGGAAGATAAGCCAATTCATTTGCTCTATTTTGTATTATTATTGAATTTGATCAGATCCATTTAGGTAGCCAAAGGGAAAGATCCCCTGAAGACCATTACACTTCACATCTTCACTAATGGCATCCAGAACTGTGCCTGTGTAAGTGATTTTAAGACCAAAAATGAATTTCCAAGTTTCTGACTTAGGCAGAATGAGGTGGGAAGAGGGGGCAGGGTATGAGAGACAGATTGAGAATTTAGAAAGTGTCATAGGGAAAGCGTATTTTTGTGCACACATGTATTTCTCTGTATATATGAAAAGTAAATGCCTGCCAGTATGAAGCAAGAGTAATCAGTGGTGCCTATGCTTAAGCTTAGAGGAAATACTTCATGTTACATGCCCATAAACTGTAGTGGGTTGTTGGAATAAAGTAATTTTCACAAAGAAAAAAAAAGAAAATTTTTAAGGAAAACTAAACATTTCTTCACCTATATTTTTTCTTTTCAATCTACGAACATGTTCAACCTATGGTTAAAAAAAAAGGCAATGTACTCTAAAGAGGCTCTTTCAACAAGTACAGATTTATAAAATGATACAAGAGCAGTGTATCAATTTCACTGGCAGCATTTTTACCTCTTTCTTATTGTTGTTAGGTGTTGTCGAGTCCTGTCTGACTTATAGCAACCCTCATAGGGTTTTCAACAGCTGATTATTTTCAGGATTGCCTTGGGAGTGGATTGCCACGTCCTTCTTCCATTTTTACAGTGCCAGAAATCGAACCCAGGACCTCAGAGACTGCAGAGCAGCGCTATACCAACTGAGCTAAATTCCAGCCCCTCCTCTTAATTAGTGATACCCAAAACAGTGGTGTCTGTGTACAAGGCCCTGACTTCAATGCCCCAGCCATGCAAAACAAAACAAATGACAACAACAACAAAAAACTAGCACCATCTAAGTGACAGCATCTTAGATTTAGTAAAATACAGAAGTGCATATAAATCCATTTTAATCTACAACCTGGGAGTGCTAAGCCAGCATTTCCAGTACCCAGCCAGGAATCTCCCTCCAGAGGGGACGCTCCTGAGTATCTGAAGACCCCTACAGAAGCCTGCCACCCAGAGCCTTCTGCCATTGCTCTCTGATTGCATCAGAGGGTTTGCTAGTCAGTGCAAAGGACGACAGAAACCTTTTTTGTTGGTGAAACGAATGGTGTTTCATGTACACGAGTTAGGTAGAAATATCCTCCACGCCCTTCTGCCCACAATAAGCAAGGCACAGGTGTCATTAGCTGACTAACACCAGGCCTGTGACCACAATAAGTCTCAGATTCCAAGGAATTCCTAGGGATTCTGTGGCATGGTCTTTCAAAGAGGTTAATGACAAAGAACAGGGGCTTCCATGGGATTCTAGGTCTATTAGTTTTGTGCCTTCTTGCTAAACAAAGCTTGCCAGGGGGCAGAAGTCATTCCGAGACTTGCTTTCATTATCAGCGCTTGGTAATGAGGACAAGGGCCTTCATGCTCTGCTCAGGAGAGGCGATCCACATCCACATTGACTAAACTGACCCATCCACGGCTGGTGACCTCCAGTCACCATGTCACCCCACCAACCAGAGCTGCTTCTAGCCACCCAGGGAGCAACTGGTTCAAGAGCCATAACGCAAGTCATGAACCCTCGTAATCCTGAAAAAGTCTCTTTGGCACAAATATGAGAATAAAATAATGTTGGAAAAGGGTTGTTGTTGTTGTTAGGTGCCATTGAGTCAGGTCCGACTCACAGCAACCCTTGTTGGGTTTTCAGTGGCAGATTGTTTTGAGATATATTGGGAGTTGGTTGTCCGGTCCCTCTCCCATTTTGGGGGTGTTGGGGATTGAACTCAGGGCTTCAGACAGCACAGAGCAGCACTCTACCAACTGAGCTAAGCCCCAACCCCTGGCATAGGGTTAGCTTTTGGAAACTCATTTCATTTTTTCCCCAGGTAATTAGGATATTTGTCCTCTGAAAGTGACCCAAAACTTATTCATTTGGAGTTTCTATTACTAACAGATATGTAATGGTTGCTAAGCAATATCATGCACCGTGAGTGCTTCATCTAATTTAAAATTCTCAATTCACAGTAAAGGTCTTCAGAGAGAACTTATTGTTTAGGGTGGGCCAAGTATCATTTTTCACTGTAGCCCATTCAATTTAGAAAAGAAATTACAGTGTACTGTTTAATCAACATAAAATGATTTGTACAGAACACTTAACATCTTCTTGAAGTATAGCTGTCTTCCCTTACTAATCAGATCTACTTAATTTATTTTAAACTTTCCCAAGGAGATTTCTTTTCTCCTTCAGTCCTTGCCCCTTTTCTCATTCCCCTAACTTTGGAATCAATTTATGGATAATCTTTTGCATGGGAACTTGGAGACTGGAAAGGAAGAATTGGGAATACAAGATATATCTTTTTATTCTGTAATTTGGTCATGGGCAAGGGGCCTCACTAGTGGAATCATCATTCCAATGAGTCACTTACACAAAATTCAAAACATTTTTAGAAAGGAGATAACATTTAACATGGTAGTTTCTGACGTGAATGCTGCAAAATCAATCATTTGCTCTAATGATAATCTGGCTGCATTTCAAGCGTCTTGGGAGAGCATTACTGAGGTGTGCTCCCAAAGGATAGACGTCATATTTTTTCATTCATCCAATAATATTTCCTGACATTAAGATTAATTTCTTGGCAAAATTTGTTGGAAGGAAATCTATTTTCATAAAATAAGCAAAGGCATTTCTGCATAGTGACCCCCTCAATGTGTATTGAAACATCAAGCAAATCAAAATAGTTTAAGACAGACTCTTCGTTTATCACAATTGCTTGGAACCTGGAACAATATACAATAAAAACTCACAATTTTAGGTTAATGGAAGAAAATAACTATACATGTGAGTAAACAGGCAAAAAATAAGTGGAATACTTGAAAAGAAACGTAATTTGGTTACCATAACAATATGGAGAAAATCTGATTTCCTTAGCAGTAAAGTCTCTCCTAGGACAAGATTGATTTTTGTTGGCTTAAAACCTTATTAAGCCTCTTGGTTTGTGTGTGTACAGAGCGGAGGGCAATCCCCAGAGAGGATGTTTAAATTGCAATAGAATAGGGGGCCAATAAATTTTAAAGGTGGGGTTAAGTTTACTTTTGGCTTTCATGATTAATTTTCATTATGAAGTCTGTGATTTTAGGGCCCAAAGGGTAGGAGCAACTGTCCCACCAGAAAAGAAACTGGAGAAAGAGTTCAGACACTTAACAGAGGGGTTTAACTGGGGTACCCTGTAGGACTGTGGTCCACACTCTCTTCCCTAATAAGACAGCCAAGGACACTGGTCACGGAATCAAAAATGTCTGGGTTCACATCTCAGCTGTGCTGTTTTGACCCTCTGTCTTTGTATTGCCTCATGTATCCTTCTGTACCTCACCATTCCCATTTGTAAAATGGGCTTAGTAAAACCTCAAAATGTAAAAAAAGGGGAAAAAAAACACCTCAAAATGTTGTTGTAAGGATTAAGGAGTTAGTACACAGCAGGGCCAGCTGCCTGGGTTGCAATCTCTGCACTCTCTCACTTCCCTTAGTGCTTTACTGTCATTGATTTTAAATTCTTGTTGTTGTTGTTGTTAGGTGCCATCTAGTCAGATCTGATTCACAGTGGCCCTATGTACAACAGAATGAAACACTCTCTGACTCTGTGCCAGGCACGTGATCTTTTTTATGATTTGAGCCCATTGTTGTAGGCATTGTACCAAGCTATCTAGTAGAGGATATTCCCTTTTCTCATAGACTCCATACTCTTCCTAACATCATGTCCTTCTCCAGGGATTGGTCCCTCCTGACCACATGTTCAAAATACGTTAGACACAGTCTAGCCATCCTTGATTCCAAGGAGCACTCGGCTTGCACTTATTCTAGGACAGGTCTGTTGATTATTTCTGCAGTCCATGCTATATTCAATATTCAGCTCCAGATTCATAATTCAAAGCATCAATTGTTCTCTTGTCTCCCTTATTCAACACCCAGTTTTCACAATCATATGATGTAACTGAAAATACCATGACATGAGTCAGGCACACAATTGTCTTCAATGTAACATCTTTACTTTTCAACACTTTAAATGCCTTTTGCAACAGCTTTTCCCAATGCAATGAGTCTTTTGATTTCTTGATTGCTGCCTCTGTGGGTGTTAATTGTAGAACTAAGTAAAGCACAACCTTGGACACTCTCGGTCTTTTCTCCACTTATCATGATGTTGCTTACTGATCCAGTTGTAAGGACTTTTGTTTTCTCTATGATGAGGCACAAGCTATACTGAAGACTGTGTTCTTTGATTTCCATCAGTAAATATTTCAAATCCTCTTCACTTTCAGCAAGCAGAGTTGTGTCATCTGCATAACACAGGTTGTTAATGAGTCTTCTTCTAATCGATGATGCATTCTTCTTCATAAAGTCTAGCTTCTCAGATTATTTGCTCATTATAGAGATTGAAGAGGTACAATGAAAGGGTACAGCCCTGATGCACACCTTTCTCAATTTAAACCAGGCAGTGTTGCCTTACTCTGACTGGATAACTGCCTCCCGGTCCATGTACACATTCCTCCTGAGTACAATTAGGTGCTCTGGTATTCCCATTCTTCACAATGTTATCCATAAATTTTGTGATCCACACAGTGAAATGTTTTTGCATAGTCAATAATACATAGGTATCTTTCTGGTATTCTCTGCTTTCAGATAATATCCATCTGACATCAGCAGTGATGTCCCTGGATCCATGCCCTCTCCTGAATTTGGCTTGATTTTGGGGAATTTTCCTGTTGATACACTGCTACAGTCACTTTTGAATGATATTTAGTAAAATTTTGTTGATGTGTGATAATGATATTGTTTGATAATTTCCATATTCAATTGGAACTCCATTCTTGGGAATAGGCACAAATATGGATCTCTCCCAATCAGTTGGCCAGGTAGCTGTTTTCCAAATCTCTTGACATAAGTAAATGAGCACCTCCAGTGCTGCATCTGTTTATTGAAAACATCTCAATTGGTATTCCATTAATTTCTTTAATTTTTTCCCCATTTTTAAACAAAGAGCCCAGAAATTTCATCTTGACCTGGGCTACATCCATGTTGTCTTTAGATCAAAGCCTGGCTCATCATCAATGCCAGTTGTTTTATTTCTCTTCTCTCAGCACATACAAAAAAAAAATTAGGAAAGCTCCCAGAAACCTGGATTTATAGTTCTGAGGTTTTAATGGCTGCATAAGTCTCGGGCAAGCCCCTCAACCTCTCTTCCCTACACTGTGAAGGACCAAGTTGGAATTTGGGAGGGGAAAAGGAAGCAGGGATTTAGAGCAGCTTCCCTGGTTCAACCAGCACTAAGATCATCAATATCCCCCCAGTGGGACAAGATGAGAATGGGGACCACCAACTGAGCTCCAGCCATATCTGTGCTATTTGACTTCCAAGTTCAAAGAGAAACTGTCTAGGCCAATGAAGCATGAATTGACAGAGAAGTTTTAAGAATCAAATTTAGTGAGTAACTGGTGGCATGTGATGGACACACTGAGGATTTACACATGAGCAATGACTTTAGAAGTGCAAGAGATCATTTGAAGGTACAGTGGGACCTTGGCACTCGACCACAATCCATTCTGGAAGGCCGTTCAAGTGCCAATCAGTACAAATCCACTTTTTTCCCATTAGAAATAATGGGAATGTATTAACTTGGTTCTGGTACCCACCAATAGCTAACTACTTCATACTTAGCAACAAGCGCTTTTTTAAAAATCCAATTGGCATTCTTACTGTTTTGTTCTTTCCTTCACTTTTAGCACTAGAAAGTTTCCTGAGGCCATATTGACGAGATACTGTATGTGTGTGTATGTATGTGTGTGTGTGTGTGTGTGTGTATGTATGTGTATAGATAGATAGTTGTTGTTGTTATTGTTGTTGTTAGGTGCCATAAAGTCATTCCCAATTCATAGTGACTCCTGTAGGATTTTCAATGGCTAATTGTTTCGGGATCACCTCAGGAGTGGATTGCCACATCCTTCTCCCATTTTTGTGGTGCTGGGAATTAAACCCAGGACCTCAGAGACTGCAGAGTCGAGCTCTACCAACTAAGCTAAATCCCAGTGTACATATATGTATATATATGTATGTATATGTTTAAGAAAACCAAAACACAGGATCATACACAGCACCAGGCCAGGTCTTCATAGCTTGAAATTGATACACAAAGTGACATCTCTCCCTTTGTTTCACCCAGAAGCATCCTGGTGTTTTGGCAGGTTTTGGCACAGTGGCTGAGTGCCAAACAAGTGGTGGAACACCAAACTGAAAATATTCCCTGAAAAATATCAGTTGAGGACAAAAACATTCGAGCACGGAGCAGCTCCAGTGCTGAGCCACTGCCTTATCTTTTAAGTAGACCACTACAGGAAAAGTTTCTGTCTTAAACAGAACTGGAACCCAAGAACATATAGAAAAAAACTACTAAATAAAAGATAGAGAAGACTTAGGTAGGAAACTTAGATGGGAAGGGTGGAGGGGGGAGGCATAGGGGAGGGTAAGGGGTAACCTATATGAATAATGTTTATCAAAATGCATATATTGAAATGTCACAATGAAAAGCATATCAAAATGAATCACATTAAGATAAACATTAAAAAATTTCTAATTAAAAAAAAAAAAGATCAGGCCCACGCCTGTCATTACCAGGGCAAGAGAAACACATTGGCGTTTACATCTAAATCAGAACAAGCTGTTCATCAAGTCAACAAACTTTCAAACAAATTACTTCTATCCTACTATGGTGTCAAACAGCTTCAAATGATGTGGACCATCAAGTTCAAGTTTGAAAATTCCGTAATTTCTAAAAGTTGTTCATGTGCGTGATTGTAGACCCCTCCCCTTGCATCCAAGCTTCAACCACTGCCTATAAACAGGCATCAGCTGGAGGGCCTGGCCACACACACACACACTCACACAGACACACACACAAACACACTCACGCAAACTAGATGGGCGCCTCCAGAGGACAACCTGAGGAAGATATCTATGCAAGCCTACGGAGAAGGTCAAGGCTCTACACACAGGAAATAAATTCCAAGGCATCTGACACCCAGGTCTAGAAAACAAGGCAGGGGCCAAAGGTGGGCACAGGCTTCCAGTCCAGACTCCTCACCTGGTGAGCAGTGGCATGGTTGGAAGGAAGTCAGAACAGACCCCCAGGCACAGATTTCTCCTGAAATCTTGTTCCGCATTGAGTCTGCATTCCAAAGTATCAACTTACATACAATAGAGCTTCATCTGCATCCCACTAGACAGTCACAAATCCCAAATTATTATGGCTCTGTGCATAGAGACAAATTGTCTAGAGTCAAATTTATGTCTCCATTTGTACTCCCAGTTACCCCCTTCTGCTCCGGCCCAGCCCTCCAGTTTCTTCCAACCACCCCAGCCAACAATCTCCAGCTCCACCCCCAGGAACACATACATTTGCCAGCTCTTTTCTGCTCAGGTCCCCACTGAACGTTCCAGATGAGCTGTGCATTTATTCATATTCCCAGCGATGAGGTCAGGGCTCCTTGTCCAGCAATAAATGGGTGAATTTGCATTGTTAGGCTATATCTAAGATGAAATATTAGAAACGTATCTCTTATCAACATGAAGGTCACCATAGAAAAAAGAGAAAGAGCAATGTCACCGTGGCAAATGGAGCCCGTGAGTGTTCTAAACATAGCCTCAGTCAGGACTAGCACTAATAGTCTGGGGACCTTTTAGAAAATCATTTTTCTCATGTTGCCCTTTGTATCTGACAAATATTGATTTGAATTGTGTTCTGAATAAACAATGAAAATGGTGCCTCAGATAGGCACTGACTTCCACTATTTAATACCTTAGAAAGTTGAAAGAAATCTGGACTTATTGTTCTGAGGTTTCAGGAGCTGTGTAAGTCTTGGGCAAGCCCTCAACCTCTCTCCCCTACACTGTAAAGGACCACAGAATTTTGGAATGATAAGAAGCCTCTGGGATAATCAGAATTATCTAAATTCACACTTGAGAAAACTGAGGCTTGGGGCTGCTACATAACACATCCAACGTCACATAGATCACTGAAGAAAGGTTTCGAGATTCCTTGACAAATGGCTTGGGTATGTCCAAGTAGGAGACCCAAACAAGTAGTCTTTACTACAAAATTTGGTTGAAAATACGGTCTTATTTAAAAAAATAAATCTGTATTTTCCATTAACTAGGAAATCAACAGGATAACAGTAAAAAAGAACTGAGAGATGACCAGGAAAGGAGCCTGGAGAATTGGTTCTGAGCCTTGTTCCAGAACATTCCATTATGAGCCCTGGACAGGAATTGCCAACTGACCTCAGCAATTTGGCTGTTTATAATTGTCAACATACTGGAATGGCTCCAGCACTAACCAAATTCCTGGAGAGGCTGAAATGAAGACAATAAAAATCTTCTGGAAAGAATCCTAGCATATTCTAATTTTTTAACTGATACGTAAGAACCTAAAAATCATGTATATGTATATTCATATATGGGGGGCATGCAGTGTTTCAGTGTGTATATATTGTGAAAATATTCAAAATCTTTTCTTTTAGTACTTTGAAATATACTAATTGTTATCTGTTGACTAATTGTTGTCTAATTTTTATCTGTGTCTGCAGCTATAGCACCCTGACATCCGATCCTGTCTGATTTTGGAAGCTAAGGAGGGTCAGCCTGGTTAGTCCTTGGATGGGAGACCACCTGGGAATACTAGGTGCTGCAGGATAGGGAGAAGGAACAGGCAATCTACTTCCCCAAAACTCCCCCATTGAAAACCCTATGAACCTCAGAAAAGCACCAACATACTGCCAGACATAGCACAGTGTTGGGGAATGTTGTGTTCTGTGGTACATAGAATCGCTATGAGTTGGACCTGACTTGATGGCACCTAACAATAATAATTGTTATCTAGCCACTCTGCTGTGCACCAGCACACCAGAACTTCTTACTCCCATCTGACCTCCTATGACTCACTGCCTCATTTTCCCCGGTCTCCAGTAACCATCCATCCTACTCTCAAATTCTAGCATTTTCTCATAAGAAATAGAATGGAATTTTGGAAGAAAATGTATATTTTAATTAAAAAAGAAACTTGATCAATCATATGCAGAAGGACCATGAGCATGTGACACTGTCTCCATATGCATTTCCAGTACCCTTAGACCGAGGGTGGATGCCCAGATCAGCAGGTACCAACATGGAAAAGCAACTCCAGTTCCTGTTCTTCGCTGAGTCCTTCCAACAGTCAGCCTTTCTGTAAGAAATCTTTAGTGATTCACCACTAATGGGTTTTAAATTTTCAATTAGTATGGCCATCAATTGCTACCTGGAGAACATATCTGAATAAGAATGGTTACTAATACTAAGGCCATCCTTGGGCTGTCCACAGTGCCAAGCAAAGCTGATCTTTGTGACACTAGTGTGAATCATAGGCCATGGAGCATGAAATGTCTTTCAACTGGGACTGTGAGCTACAGATTCCCAAAGGGCCATAGGAACTGACCTTTGTCTGAAGTCTGTCCTGCCTAGAGCAGTCACTATCCTGCCTTGCACCTGGCTCCTGCTGACACACTTGTCCTCATCCCCCAGAGCCCTGCTGGAAAGCCTTCCAAGAGTGCACTTCCCATTGACTCCTCCTCACGCTGGACCAACTGCAGCAGATTGGTTCCTTGTGAGCATTTCCTGTCTGACCAAGGTTGGTTTCCATGGCCAGGGCTGTGTCCTGCTTATACCCAGGCTCAGCAAAAGACCTTGTATAGTGGGAGGTCAAGAAATATTTGTTGCCTAAGTTTATAGTATAGTAGCAATTCTGGGTGCAAGAATGAAGGTGCACCCCACTTCTTTTTTCTAATAAGAGAGTAGACACTTGAGCTAGCTCACTCAAGGCTGTTTGCAGAGAGAAGTTTCAACAGGATTTTTCAGGGACCATAGCATGGAACTAGGAAATGACCAAGGACTGTGAAAGTTTCTCTCCTTCTCTCCCTATCCCGGCATGCTCCATTCTCCTGGTCCTCAATGCAGAGAACTTCTTTCTCTTCTTCATCACAGTGCACTTGGCCACCTGAAGCCCAAAGCCATTTGACCTTCAGTTCGGTTACTTGGAAGCACAGACATTGAACATAAAGTTGCCACCCACCTTAAAAATTCAACATGCTAGCCGGGCGTGGTGGTGCACACCTGTAATCCCAGCAGCTCAGGAGGCAGAGGCGGGAGGATTGCAAGTTCAAGACCAGAGGCAGTCTGCATAACTTAGTGAGATGCTGTCTCAAAAAGTAAAAATAATGGGCTGAGGGTGCAGCTCAGTGGTCCAGCACTTACAGAGCATGCAAGCACGAGGCCCTGGGTTCAACCCCCAGGACCACAAAAAATAAATAAATAAATAAATAAATAAATAAAATCCAACATGCTCAGTTGCAGAAGGCACACACACACCTAGCAGGGTGAGATACTCCTTGGTGCGTGCTCAATAAGGGAAAATGGACTGTACCCTTTGTCTGGCATCTGCCTCAGGTCTCCTTCTGGACCACAAACAGCAGACCCAGATACTCAGTTTCCTCCATCATCTCAGCCTTGACCCAGCCTGTAAGGAATCACAACTGGACCTGTAGCCCTGTCCCACACTCCAACTCACAGGGAAGAGGGAATGCAACTCTATGGTATTATTTGGGTATTGCCTAATGTAGCCAGGATAAGCCATCGCATGACAAATATTTTAGTGATCAGACCACCAGGCTCTCCTAACCAGGACACCTGTCCAGGACTGATTTGTACTGACAGAAGACTCAGTCTCCTGGAACACTGGAGTTTTCTGATTTGTTGAGAGCCAGAATCTTGAGACTACCTCTTATCTCTGCAAACAGCTGTCCTGGTATAGCGATAATTCAGACTTGGATTGTCAGTCTCATTGCTTGTAGTTTGAGGGTGTAGTGTCTGAGCTGTCCCCACTCTGGAGGGCTACCACTATGGGGAGCTACAGAGCCCCTGCCCTTTTCCGACACAACACTGTAATTCCTCCTATCAGGGTCCTGAATTCATCATCCAATAACAGCCTCTGTGTCATCCAGTTACAATTATAAGACTCATAATCTGACTGGTCATTCATCAGCCAATGGGATTGTCTTACCTTGGTCTAGGCATATATATGGTCACTGATTGGGGAAGAGAAAAAATATTTTCTGTGGAGGGAAGTTACCAGAGAAGGTTGTCGTTGCTGTTGTTAGGTGCCATTGAGTCGGTATCCAACTCATAGCAACCCTACCTACAACAGGCAAAACACTATTGTCAGTGCTTCTTTGCTATTCATAGGATTTTCAATGACTGATTGATATTTTGGAGTGGGTTGCTAGGTCATTACCAGAGAAGGTAGTATGAGTTTATTTGGTTGTTGGAGTGGGTTGCTGGGTCCTTACCAGAGAAGGTAGTACGAGTTTATTTGGTTGTTGTTAGGTGCCATGGAGTCAAGTCTTACTTACAGGGTTTTCAGTGACTGATTGTTTCAGGATTGCTCAAGGAGTGGGTTCACAGGTCCTTCTCCCGTTTTTGCCATGCTATTGATTGAACTGGGGGCCTGAGAGAGTGTGTAACAGCACTCTACCAACTGAGCTGGACCCCAGTCCAAGTTTATTTGGTGCTCCAAACATTTTCATTGTACACTTACTAACATATCCAAAACTAGGTGGTTTCCTGGGAAAGATTCTCTAGCAAACCACTGGCACTGTGGGAGGCAATTGTAAGGGACATTTCCCCTAAACACAGACACCCAGATGAAGTTCACTAAGCTCTACCTGGTGCGCAGATGTTCAAGTCACTGATGCTGTCTGCACTGTCCCCTAGTAGACACAAGCAGCCATCACCACTATCTCATTCTGCTCTCCCTCTGGGTGGTACATACCTCAGCCCTTTACCCAGGAATGAGACAATTGTGAAACTGGCTTCAGGCCAATGGGTCCATGTGATGTACAGAGTCCCTTTCTTCCCATGTTGTGGTTACTGAGAAATCCACATGTTCTGGATGGTGCAGTCAAAAGATGGTAGAAGCTGGTCATTGGTAATGCAATCTTGTACTCCTAGTGAGGTAGGAGTATCACCCGAGCCTATGAGTTCAACACCAGCCAGGGCAGTGCCATCTCAGGAAAAAAACCCAAAAAACAATAGTAGAGCCTGGTTCACAGACAAAAATTTGGGCACAACCAGCCGGTCAACCACTCACCCTGTTAGATATGTAAGATGAGTAACAACAACTCTTTCAATAAGGCACTGAGGTATTGGGATTAGTTCTTACTGCATAAAAACCAGCCTATCCCAGTTACAACATTCAGTATTCTCAATTAACTTCCAAATAAATCAAACTCATCCATGAGCCAACATAATAGGTTTGCAGAAAGCCTTTGGCATTTAGAGCCACCTTTCAAAATTAACACAATTTCTGGTTCTTGTGGAAATAGGAAAGGGTAGGGTACCATGACCTATAATATTATGAGAATGTAATTCTTATGGAGTTGAATGTAAAAAAAGCACTTGAGACCCTGCCAATGAATTTGAGCCTGGAAGACCAAACAATGATTAATCAGCCTAGAGCATGCCAGACCGCTGCCTTGAACACTACTAAGAAATACCATCACTGTCAGATCAGTGGTCCATGCAGCCCAATAATGTCTTAGACCATGACACAAACTTATGTTCCCACTTTTCT
The DNA here is from genome assembly GCA_007922755.1 of Pedetes capensis. Classification (NCBI taxonomy): domain Eukaryota; kingdom Metazoa; phylum Chordata; class Mammalia; order Rodentia; family Pedetidae; genus Pedetes; species Pedetes capensis. Next base: position 69,867 of record VMDO01004785.1, on the reverse strand, counting down.
GCCTTAACTGCATGTCATTCTAATGTAATTTCCTACAATTTTGTTTTCAGTTACTTTTACCCCCAGACAACCTCATAATTGTGATAATTGAGACTTAGAACAGACAGGAGTTTGTAAGGTGAAATTAGATCCATTTGGATATTGGCCTACCCAATTAGAGTAATTATCTTAAAATTCAAATAGCATGACCAGAATTCAGAGCAACCTATTCATAGCCAAAGTGTTTGTCATTGTCTCCACTGTGTTGTTCATGATTAAATAATTGTCATTGTGAAAATGAGTATGCCACCAGCCAGGGATGAGAAATGACAGAGCTTTCTTTAATTCATGTCCACATCAACATGGCTGTGGGACACCTCGGAACCCAGCAATTGTCTTAGCTGGTCTCCCTACTGCAGTTGACCCTGGGGACTTGAAACTCTCTACTCTTTTGTCCCAGTAATCGGACCAGCTCATGTTTTCCTCCCACCTCTGTGAACACATATCTTGGTATCCTTAGTAGACCTCACCTCTTCTACTTCTCCTTAATTATTGACAGTCCTCAAGAGTCCACCCTTGGCCCACTGCCTTTCTGGTTGTACAAGCTTTCCATGAATGACAATACCTAATCTCATCTATCAAATATATACAGACACCCCCAAATCCCTCTCCTGAGCTCCCAACTCATGCACCTTCTGCACTCTCTAACTAGATGTCCCCCACACACCTGCAACCCAACTCTTCTCTGACCTCCAACCTCTTTCCTTATTGATACTCTTTATTTTGTTCAGATGATGCATGAACTAAATAGTGTTAAATGGTCCACCTCCACCCCCCGACACACACACACACACATACACACACAAAATGATATATCTAGCTGGAAATCTGGTTGTAACCTTATTTGGAATAATAGTCTTTGCCAATGTAATTGAGTGAAGGATGCCAAGATAAGATCATCCCAAATTTAGGGTGGGCCCTAAATCTGATGATGTCCTTACACAGAAAGACAGAGGGAAATGAGACACAGAGATTCATAGAGGGGAAGGCCACATGGAAACAGAAGCAGAGATTGAAGGAATTCATCTACAAGCCAAACAGCACCAAAGACTGCCAGAGCCACCAGAAGCAGAGCAAGAAAAAAGCATGCAATGAATTCTCCCTCAGAGCCCCCAAAGGGAGCAATCTTGCTGACACTTTGATTTGACCTTCTGGCCTCTAGAACTGTGAAACATTAAATTCGTGCTGTGTTAAGCCGCCCGGTTCATGGCAGTTTGTTACCCTGGCCCCAGTACACTAACACGGATGCCATCCTGTGGCCACCTCAACCCTGACAAATGCCTTCCTTTCCCTCATATCCCATTTCCAAACCATCACCAAACTTTCTTGACCATTCCGCCAAAATATCCCCAGTGTCTGCCCTCCTCTCCCACCATCGTCCTTGCCCAGCCCTGCCTGGATTTCCATCAGAGCCTCCACGGGGGCCTCCTGGCCTCCATCTCACCCCTCATATCCGGCCTTCACCCAGACACTAAAAATGTATTTTTAAACGGACAGGAGAGAGAGGGTGCACTCAGTTGCCGAGACTGCAAGAGCCATGAGGTGACACTCAAAGCCCTTCCTTGCCTGGCCCAGTGGCATGCCACTCCTGACCCCCACTGTCCCCTGCCCAGCACCCCCAAGCTGCTATAGGTCCCAGAGTTCACCAGGAGGTCCTCTTGCATTTGCTCAGACTTTCCCTTGGATCTCAGCTACCGACTTCATTCTTCATACTCTACATTCTTTTCACACAGGCAGCCCCTAGCTACTCATTGTTAATATTCCAGCAGGTGTCACCTTCCCTAACAATCACAGTCCCCAGGCTGGTACCAAACGTATCCAGGAGCTTGGTTAAAATGCCCAATGTCTAGGCAGCAGATGAGCACAGAAGGTGCTGGCCATGGCCCTGGTCTTGAGGCAACCTCACTCCCCCAAACCCACCCTCACTACTGTAACAGGTTAACCCTATGCTTACTGAATCCTAGGTGCTGGAGCAGCAGGTCCAAGGCACACTGTCTAAACATCAGCCCCCTTCTCCACCTTCAAAGCCAGTAGTCAGTGACAGGTTGGGACTTTCTCTCATGGCATTGTTCTGGCTTTGTCTTCCACTGGTGATAACATAGTCACGGATTGTGTTAGGCCCCTGTGATGACATTGGACACCTGGATAATCTCCCCAACTGCTGATTAGCAACACTAATTCCAACTGCACCTTCAGCTCCCCTTTTCCATGTAACCCCACAGATTTACGGGTTCTAGGGATTCAGGTGTGGACTTCTCTTTGTGTGAGGCCTGGGAGCGATATTGTTCAGCATCCACAGGTGATTTGCAGAAAGCAATGTTTGGAGGGCTGAAGGACAAACCTGTGAGAATCGGGAGGAGGAGCAATTGCTAGTGAGACTCCAAGTACCAGGGAAAAATCTAGAATCTAGAATGGCCTTCCAAGGGCAAAGTAGAGTGTCAAACTTGGGAGACCCAAGTTAATGGGCACATGATACTAGCAAAAATGGAGGCCTAGAAAACAAAGCAGGGGCCATGTTGGTGAGACTGGGGTGCTCTCTAGAACTTGATCTGGCGACTTGATCTCTAGAACAAAGCAAGAGGACATTCGTGCTTTCAGAGGCAAGGATGAGAGCAACACTTCCAGCAAGGCTGAAGAAACATGTGGGTGTCTGAGACTTTAACCAGTTCTTAGGGAACCCTCAAGTTCCTCTGACTTGGAAGCTAGGAAAACAACATTCTAATGTTAAAAGGCAGGGTTTTCAGGAAACAGCCAGAACATCATGGTTATAATCTCCACGTACAAAAAGGCAGAGGGCTTTTGGAGCATAAAACCCAACCAATAGACAAAAGGAGACAGAGCACGACCATTCAGAACACAGACTCAGCCCAACAGCGAGATGAACCAATACACCAAGGATGGCTGAGCAGCAGTGGACAGATGGCGCCCACTCCACTACCCAGCTCCCACTCTGCTGAGCGAGCAAACAGGCTGCCAGCCAAAGCTCATCCAGAAACAACAGGGAAACTCCATAGGGTGTGTTGGGAGTGGATGGCAAAGAAGAACGTTGACAAGAGGTCCAAGGGAATTTGCTTCCAATTCTGCTGTGTAGCCAGTAATGTGGATTATCCTTGCCCTCTCTTCAGAAGATCTGAACCCCTTCTCATGGTGCATGGTCAGGTCAGATATATTTGGGGGATGCTTGGAAACACCAAGTCCTGCTTCACGGTGGGCTTGGAGGAGAATATGGTCACCCTACATGCCCCTGTGTCATGGAAGAAACAGTCATAAGGACAAGTCCTTTTTTTCAACTGAACCCTCACTTGCAGAAGTCAGATAAGCACAGGGCATCAGAAGGAGCCTCTCTCCCCATTTCAATCTCCCTTTGTGCTTAGATTCTATTTGTTTCCTAAGAGACCTCAGGGCGTTGCTTGAAGATGCTGAAAGTCCCATAGTTCTGTGTAATTAGTTTTCACCATCAGCAGAAAGCGCCTTTGTCTTATTTCTCGAAAGTCAAAGCCAATCGATACCCGCTATACTTTATACCTCCCCTGGTTGATCAGGTCAACTGGCAAAAAACTCCTTAGCACTACCAAAGGAACGAAACCCAGGCTGCCTCCCCCTAAGAAATTCTCAGAGGTGAAGCAAAGGACACCAGCCAAGCATGGCGGTAACAACCCAGGCTGACCTCCAAGAACAGGAGCTGGGACCCGGATGCAACTCAACACATTTCTGACTTAGTACTTTTTTTTATAGCCTCAGGCCCTACTATTAAAAATGAATATTTTCATTGGATCACAGCCAGCTCTTTTAACCAAAAGTTTCCAATTTGCAATTTAATAAACTCCTGCCACTGTAACTAGTTAATGAAAACTAGGGCATTAAGACTCCCCACATACTGCCCTTGCAGCCTGGTAGGGCTGGTTATAAATAGCACCCCATTTTAAACACGGACACTTGCATTTCATAAAGCTTCAAGATAACACGTAGTTTGCTGAGCAAGAATTAGGACCGCAAAATGACTTTAAGTCTGTTTAAAAGGCACCCTGCTGTCCGAAATGGAATGTGATTTTTCCACTCCTGCTTACCAAGAACAGTCACAGACCCCAGGTAATTCCCATCAAATAAAATAGCAGCCAAATGCAGGGCGATCTGGGAGCAGAGCCAGCCACTGGGTTGCCGCAGGAAGCTTGTGAAGACCCTTGTCCTTCTGCCATCTTTGTGCAAGCAGGGAGAAAGGAAAGTGAGAGTCGCTAAAGGGAGTAGAGGTGGGATGTGCCTTGGGTTCATTTCAGCCAAGCCTCTAGCACAGGCTCTGGCTCCATTCAGCTGCCACTCACCCTAGGCTGCAGGAGGAAACTTCAAGGTCCAGAAGAAATGAAGCCCACAGGCTTTCCCAGGCTAGTCCCAGGGCTTGGGGCCATGGAGTGGGACGAGCCATCCATGCGCCATCATGATTCCATTAGGGCCTCCATGGCGTCTTTCATCCCAAGGCTTCCTCCCCAAAGACAGGGATAGAGAAGCAGGAACCAGGCACCGCCCCAGAGCATGTGCTCAGCACCCAAGTAAATTTCAGCCAGATTCAGCCCCACAGGAATTTGTGCTGATGCTTTTCAGGTGGCTGACTAAGGTCAGGTGGACGCAATTTAACACTGCTGATGAATTCCTGCCTTCAACCTTGTCAAGAAAACTTCCACCTGGCTTTCAAGGCTCGGCATGATCCGCTGGGGTCTCCCCAGCTACCTTACCTCTAATGAGCAGAGACCTTCCAACCATCCTCCCGCTAATTGCCTCTCCTTCCTGCTCCTATTTCACGGGGCCCTCAGGGCCCACAAAATCAACCCAAGCCCATGGTGCTCAAGCCCTAGGGCACCCTAAGACTGCCTGGAATGAGACCTGGGGAAGCCACAGGTTTATGGGCTCTGCATGGAGGGATTTGCCTCAAGGACCCAAATGAAGACCTCTCCGCCATGTTGCCCCACATACACTCTGTAAATAGCAGAGGAGCACTGACACAGTGCAGGGCATGGCACGGTGTTGTGGAATGGTTCATTCTGTCATACACAGAGTTGCTATGAGTCAGACCTGACTCAATGCCTAAAAACAGCAACAATAAAGTGAAATATAGTCCTGATGGTGGGTTGTTGTTGCAAAAAAAAATTAGAAGAACAATGATCTAAACCCAACTGTTTCTTATCTAACACTCCAACCTTTTAAACATTTTGAAAATTAAATTTTTGATATATGCATATTTAGAATATCAATTACCATATATCTATATATTTTTAATTTTATATAACATATATACGTAGCACCATAATATATATGATGTACCTCATAAATGGGGCTGGGGTTTAGCTCAGTTGGTAGAGTATCACTCTGCAGTCTCGGAGGTCTTGGGTTCGATCCTCAGCACTGCAAAAACAGACGGACCAGGCAGCCCACTCCCAAAACAATCTCAAAACAGTCTACTATTGAAAACCCTATGAATAGCAAAGAAGTACTGACGATAGTGCCTGGCACGGCACAGTGTTGGAGAGTGTTTCATTGTTGTACATAGGGTCTCTGTGAGTTGTTGGACCAGACTTGATGGCACCTTGTAAACCACCACCTTGTAAACTTACCCAGAAAGAGAAGTGAAAGATTACATGGAAATATAAATAGAAACATAACTTATAATATTTCCCACCCGTGTCCATTCCGAGAACCCCTGGGCATAAAACACCTGCCCCCTTGGAGTTGACACTCCGACCAACCTTCCCCTTACCTCTCTGAATTACTCCTGTTCTCCAACATCCCAAAGCCCAAGGGTTAGAAGAGATTTTTCCTTCCTAAAAGTTCCTCAAAATCTGGTGAGGACACTGATATACAAAGACATCAGTATAACAGGAGATGAAAAGGGCTCAAACACAAAGCTCTAGCATTACAAGGAGGTAGGTGTCTGTCTTCCAGCGAGGCGAGGAAGACCTCATCAAGCTGGTGATGGAGGCACTGGGTCCTAGAGCCTGGATGGCTGTGCACCAGGCTACAAAGAGGAGGAAGGGATCTGCAGACTAAGGAGCTGGGAGCCTGACTCTTCCTGTCCTCCAGAATCTCCCAGGGACTTGTTTAACACACACTGAGCTCCTCCTAGAATCTGCCCTAGGGGATCTGGACAGGGAGAGCTCAGCATGTGAACAACACTCCCAGTCCTTCCTTCCCTACCCTTGCAGTGAGAGGCCAAGAAGGCAGGGAGAGTTTCTGATGGAGCTGCAGAATTTGCTACAGTCTGAATGGTCAAAGGTTTTCCTAGTGGCGAGCATGGCATTTGCAGAGGAGCAAGCCTGTCACTAGTGCAAGCATTTATTGCCTTACACAGGTGGAGTTCACCTCACACGATGTCTCAGTCAGCTCAGGCTGCCACATCAATGTACCACAGACGGGGAGCTTAAACAACAGACTTTCGCTTCTCATGGTTCTGGAGGCTGGAAGTCCAGGATCAAGGTGCCTGAAGATTCGGTTCTTAGAGAAGCCCCTTCCTGGCTTGCAGATGGCTGCCTTCCACTGCGTCCTCATGTGGCACTGAGAGAGCAAGCCCATGGCCTCACTTAAACCTAGCACCTCCTAAAGGTCCGACGCACTGAGGGTTAGAGCTCCAGCATGTGAATTGGGAGGTTGGGGAGGCACACATTCAGTCTATAACACACCATGTACACGACAATGACAAAGGCCTAATCGCCCCAAATGCTGTTTGGCCAGTTGTCCTTTGTAGAAAACATTTGTTAAGTGTCTCTACACCTGCCAAGTATGCTTCTCTTTGTCTCCTTTCAGGAAACCTCTTCTCACTCTTTCTGGGGTTCTCCCCTTGATTGTAAGATGCAGAGTGTAACCCAATCCTAAGGCAATCATCAACACACAGCAATCCCTAAGCTACAGTGATTGATTTTAGGGGGAGAAACGTACAATATCCAAACCAAACAGGAGCAAGGACACTTTGGCTGGATTGCATGGCAGTCAGTTTTCTGTTGCTGTGACAAATGTCAAAGAGGAACCAACTTAAAGGAGAAAGGGTTTATTTTGGCTCATGCGTTCAGAGACTGAAGTCCATGGTCTCCTGGCCCTGTTGCTTTTAGACCTGTGATGAGGGGACACATCACAGGACAAGGGTGTGGCAGAGGGAAGCTGTTCACCTTATAGCAGCCTGGCAAAGAGGGTGAGGAGGGGATGGTGTCCCAGTATCCCCTTCAAGGACACATCCTCAGTCACCTACCTCTTCCAATGAGCACCACCACCTCCCAAGAGCACCATCAGCTGGGGACCAAGCCTTCACCACGTGAGCTTTTGAGGGTCACAAGGACCCAAATCACTACAGAGGGAGGAATACATGCTCTTTCCCTTCCTGCCCCACCTGAACCCAGGATTCTTCTAGACACTGGCTACAGCAGCCATGTTGCCATTGTGGAGTGAGGAGGGGTCACACTGAGTACAAATTCACACAGAGGAAGTAGAGATAATAACAGGAGGGGGCAACCAGGATATGGTAACAATGTGGAAGCCTTTTGTTTAGGCCAGCCCAGCTGGAGGAGCAGTGCCCCAAACTCTTGCTCTCGCTCTGTTCCTCCCTCTCTCCCTCCCTCCCTCTGTGTGTGTGTGTGTGTGTGTGTGTGTGTGTGTGTGTGTGTATGTGTATGCTAGAGATTGAATCGAGGGCCTCCTGCGTGCCAGGCAAGCACTCTGCCATTGAGCCTCACTCCTAGCCCCTGGAGGAGTATTTTCTATTACCTGCAACTACAAAGCTCCTAATGATACATCGACCATCTCCTGGACACAGCATGACATGATTGGAGGTGCCTTCCTCCTTGAGGTTCTATACACAGGACAGGCAAATGCTACATTTTTATTGACTAAATGAACAACTTTTTCCAAAGCAGCAAAATACAAGTAGCAACAGAAAATGCTCTTCCAAAGAACAATTTTGGACATGATTATCATATACCCTACATGATAGTATTACAATAAAGCCACTTAGAGTTTTAAAAGAGTAGCTATCAGACATAAATGGCCAAAATTTATTTGATCTATATAATACAATATACACTATAAACTGTGGTTACATGTTCCCCTGATCCTTAATAATTTGATTGTACAATTTTCTAAGACTCCTTTCCAAAACCCAAATGTAAAGCCCATTTTAAAGAGGCCATTATGCTTACATTATCCTCACTTAAACATGTGTCTGTGCAGTAGTAAGTCACTTGACAGGGACAGGATGACTCTATGTACCACATCCCATACCAGGCCCTGGATTCATGGACCCTGGATTCAGGTATCCTATAACCCATGATGAAACTGGGCTTCATAACCAGAGAACAGTGAATTATACCAAGTTTTTTCACGCATTTTGCAGAAAGGAATTTTGTCCTCTGTAAGATTAGTCTTCAAGTCTTCTACGTTCCCTTCCAATTTAAATTATGATGATGACTGTACCATTTTTCTATTTTTTAATTTTGTAAGTTTTCCAAAACTGGGAACAACATAACTAAAAAGATTAAAGAATAGGAACTCCCAAGCTTGTGTATGGGGAAACATACTATATTATAATAGTTTGTTGCAATTGACAGAAACTCTATTAGAATGCCTTAAGCTAAAGAGGAAAGCCTGTGGGCTCACATTAGGCACAATTCCTTGCTAAAGATGAGGAGAAATAGAGGTTATAACTCAAATGTTTTGAGGGCTGTGTTTTACATTCTCTGCAAATGGACTTTATTAGCACAGACCAGCTGAGTCCTGGAGTTGAAAGCAGACGTACCTGTTTTGTGGTCAAAAGGAGCTAGGCTCCCTTCCCAGTCTACACTTTCCCCCAGAAAATTCACTGGCCAGTGTAGGTTCAATGCAGAGTAACAAACCATCCCAGTCTGCCTGGGACTAAGGAAGCTCCCGGAACATGGGACTTTCAAATGTGAATTTGGGAAGGTTTAAGCAAACCAGAACAAATCCAACCTTAATAAATGTCCCTACCACCAACCAGTTACAGCGACTATCAGAGTCACCAAGACTCCCATTTAGGGCCAATGCTTAACCTTTACATTGATTACTACTGCTAGAGAATTGAGATCATATAAAAGCCATACAGACTTCATGGTGGGATGAGGGCAAAGAATGACGCCCATCAAGAAGCAATGCACTGGGGCCACTAAAATATGACTATTACAGGTCAGGCACTCGTCCCAATGTGTTTCTGTCATGCATACCTAATGATTTGGTCAGTAATTCCCCCAAATTTTGCAATCAAATAAACTTATCAAGAATTCTAATTCTCTAAATTCTCTAGAATGAGTCTTGTTCCACTATTGTTTCAATGTAATAAATGCTATCCTAGTGAGGTGAAATAGTTAATACACAGTGGAAGCCACTCTCACAGCTAAGAAGTCCAATTCATTTCTTAGAAACTATCCCACTAAGTACTACATTAATCACTTGTCATGTCTTCACAACTACCACACTCCGTCAAAACACATCCTACAGTTTGGTGTTAAACAGTCTGAAGCATTTGTAACAATATAATGTATGCATGCTGTCAAATTGCATATTTCACTTTCTGGCAATTTTCTTTTCTGGAGACTTAGTTTCCCCTCCACATGCTTTAGAATTGCTTGAATTCTTTAGCTCATTCTTTCAGGAAATGGAATTAATATTTAAAGGGAATAACACAGCAATTTCAAGAATGTCTTAGTAAGACCAGAATTACTATAACATAAATTATTCTGCCCTTTTTGTGGCTTATTTCCTTTTCCAAGTCATACAATCAAGAAGCTGGGGAATAAAAGGTCTGAATTCTATTAAGTCTCCCAGGAAGACTTGAGATTGTTGAACCAATATGAAAAGTCAACAAATACAAAGACACAAGACAGATCTCAGTTACCTTTAAGTGCCTATGCTTTTAAGAAAGTAGATTCAATACCAGGTGAGTCAAATACTATAATGTAAGGAAACATCATGGGTTATGAAGACACTAAAAGCCCACAAGTCTCAGAATTCCCACTCCCTCCATAGTCCCAGTGGTATACCATTTGAGTTTTCCAGCAAGAAAAAGGTCACTCGGGAAATGATTTATTGTCTCTAGAGACAGGCTGACCTCTTCAGCATGAAAGATCTCTCTTTTTCCTTAATTAGGCAGATTCAAGTTTGCTACTTCTCCAAAGGATATTAAATAGAAAATAAATGCAAGTTAAGTAGTAGAAAATGGAAAAAGATAGACATGGATATGTTTGTCAAGTGTCTTAGTCCATTTTCTGCTGCTATAACAAAATACCTGAGGCTGGGTAGTACATAAAGAAAAGAAATTTATTTAGCTCACAGTTTGGGTGGGTGAAAGTCCAAGATCAGATGTTTCCATCTATCTGGCTCTTGGCAGATGGCACCACCATGGTTGGATCATGTACAGAAGAGATGATATGGTGACACAGGAAGCCAAGGAAATTTAAGGACCAAGTTTGCGTTTTCATAAAAGTTCATTCTTATAAGAAACAACCTTGGTACCTGCTGGAGCTACATTAATCCTTTCTAAGCTCCACCCCTTCAATGACCTAACCACCTGTCCTCAAGCCTTGCTTCTTGAAGGTTCTCTTGAAGGCCTCTTAATACCACCCATGGGTCCAAGCCTCCAGTAAATGAAAGCCTCGAGAAACAAACCTCATCCACCCACAGCACAGAGCCAAGGTGCTTTTATTTCTGAGGTTGCCAAAACAAGGCAGATCCTATTCCCCCAATGAGAAGACAGGAACCCCTTGTCCCCAGCCCTAGAGGACATAGATGAGAAACAAACTACCCTCAACCTGATAGGAGACCAGGGTACCACATGTTCTGCAGCCCCCTCTCATCCCTAGCCAAACTCTGCAAAACAAAATTACACAAACCTAGGTAGAGAAGGCCTGCAGCTGTAGCCCTGTGGCATCCGATCCCGTCAGATCTCGGAAGCTAAGTAGAGTTGGGCCTGGTTAGTACTTGGATGGGAGACCGCCTGGGAACACCAGGTGCTGTAGGCTTGGGAGACGAACCCGGCAACCCACTCCCAAAAATCAATCCACCATTGAAAACCCTATGAACAGCAGAGAAGCACTGACAATAGTGTTTCCCCTGTTGTACAGAGGGTCGCTATGAGTCGGATGCCAACTCAATGGCACCTAACAACAACAACAACAGGTAGAGAAGAAGCTGGAAGAGAGAATGGGGGAATTTCATCCTTGAACCTGGAGCAGAAAAGCTGAGAAGGCAGTGGAAGTCTCTGGAAGGAAGCAGCAGACAGCATACCGGCATAAAGGAGCGGCAGCTTCAGTCCTTAGGAGTAAGCAAGACTCTGCTGAACACGAACCTGGCAGGGGAAGCACCACTGAGTCCAGAAGGGTGAAAATTCTATCTTGTGTTTCACACCTCCCAGGGAATGAACTGGTGGGGGACACCTTGAATCATGAATTTTATTACCGAATTCTAAAAATGTCTAATCAGCCATTGAAAACCCTATGAGGGTTGCTATGAGTCTGAGCCAACCTCCATGGCACATAACAAAAATAGCAGCAGCACCAAACTTTCTGAAAGGGGCTGGGTTTTCACTCAGTTGGTAGAGCGCTTGCTCTGCATTCTCTGATGCCTGAGTTCAATCCCTAGCACTGAAAAAAATGGGAGAAGGACCTGGCAGCCCACTCATAGCACAATCCCAAAACAATCAGCCATTGAAAACCTTATGAATAGTAGAGAAGCACTGACATAGTGCCAGGCATGGCTTAGTGTCAGGGACTGTTTTGTTCTGTTGTATGTAGGGTCACTATGAGTTGGATCCTACTCAACAGCACCCAACAACAACAGCAACAACAATCTTCCTGAATCCTGATGTTCAAAGCAAACAGGAACAAATGAACCTAAATGCAGAGAAAGGATGTATATTAAGTGACTTTGTAACATAGCATTTTGAATGCATTTTCCTAGAAGCTTAATTTCAAGGACCAAAAACCAGCAGATTAAAGTTAGTCTTCATTCAAGGTTTTTACAATCGGTAATAACATTTGTACTATTAGTTTAAAACTATTTACCATGTATCCTCTAATATAATCTACACCCTTGCAATAGTTTCAAAGGGCTGCAAAATCAGATGCAGATTAGAATCGCATGCAAATTGGATTCTCAGCCGAGAGCTCTCAACGCAGCTTTCAAAACTGTTGAAAGGATGCAGATTCGATTTGAGAACATATGGTACTGCGTAGGCTCAAGCAAGTGACCATGTTAATAATGGTTGCCCATTCAATAACGGTCCCCAAAAGATAACCACCACTTGATTCCTGAGACCTGTGAATGCTACCTTAAATGGAAAAAAAAATATATTACTTGATAGAGGTGATTAAGGATCTTGAAATGGGGGCATTATCCTGTATTATCCAAGTCGGCCCTAAATTCAGTCACATGTCTCCTTATAAGAGAGGAGCACAAGAAGGCTTGAAATGCAGAGAAGGCAAAGTGACCGTGAGACAGGGGTCCAGGCAATGGCCACCAGCCACAGTAATTCATAGCAACCATGGGAAATTCTTATAATGATATTAAGATCAATATTTTCAATGTAATTTTCTTTTTTCAGTACTAGAGGGTTGAACCCATGGCCTCATCCATGCTGGACAATTGCTCCACCACTGAGCTGCACCCCAACTCCTTATTGTATTTGTTTATTTATTAATTTACTTGAGACAGGCTCTCACTAAGCTGCACAGGCTGCCTCTGACCTTCAACATGTGATCCTCTTGCCCCAGCCCCCTGAGTTCCTGGGACTACAGGTGTTTGCGATGGCCACCAGCTTTTCAAGGTAAATTGAAAGATATATGAGCCAGACGTGGTGGTGCATGCCTGTAATCTCAGGACTTGGGGGGGCCAATGCAGCAGGATCACATGTTCAAGGCCAGGGGCAGCTGGCATTACTTAGCAAGGCCGTGTCCCAAAATAAAAAATAAAAAGGGGGTTGGGGATATGGCTCAGTGGTAGAGCATTTGCCTGGCATGCATGAGGCCCTGAGTTCAACCCCCCATTATGGAAGGAAGGAAGGAAGGAAAGAAGTGAGGAAGGATATAAAAATCAAAGAGACAAAGTGAACACAGCATTAAAAATTAAGTTGTAACTGCCAATATAAATTTCTTGTTAGGTGCCTTCAACTCACAGCAACACTATGTACAACAGATGAAACACACCCCCACACTGTACCATGCCCAGCATTATGTCATTATGCTTCTCTGCTTGCTATTCATAGGGTTTTCAGTGGCTGATCATGTTTTTGGGAGTGGGCTGCCTGCCAGGTCCCTCTCCCAAGCCTACAGCACCTGGTATTTCCAGGCGGTCTCCCATCCAAGGATTAACTAGCCCCAAACCTGCTTAGCCTCTGAGATCTAACAGGATTAGATGCCAGGGTGGTATGGCTGCAGGCATTGTAAACTTATGTATTTTTAAAATAAGATACTATATTGAATCTACAATTCTTTTTTTTTTTTTGACACAGTTCTCTGAAACCACGATTTATCATATAGCCAAGAGCAATTCATACATAAAGTGGCTGTGATTAATTTTTAATGGTAAATATAATAATGGCCCACTATATAATGAGTGATGCCTTAGTTTTGATGAAATATTGACATTCTAGTTTTGAGCATTGAAAACCTATCCCTCACTATCCAAAGTTATAATAATCTGAACAAAAATAATATTGATCATAGTACATTTAAACTCACAATGAATCAATGAAAACATTAAGAGTCCATAATGATACTTTATAAAAGAGGAGTAGAAAGGAATGTCTTGTGCCACAATTTGCCATCATTTACTCTGAAAATTAGTAATTAAAATGAAAGAATTAAGCTTTGGTCAAGTCTTTCCAGTAAAAATGGTATTCGAAAGAAATCAATTTTCCAGTTGACAGAAGGAAACATCACCTACAGAAGAACGCTGGATGACAGTAAGGAATAATGGAATTAGAAAACCAGCATTCTACACATTCTTTTGAAGCCATTGGCCCAGACAAAGATATTCAAACCATATTAAAACTATCAGGTATACAGCTGATGGAAAATAGAAATTCATATAATGCCAAAGCAGCACCACACAGACTATTTTCTAATGACAAAGAGAAAATCGATGGATTTATCATGGAGAAATCAACCAAGCTGCTATCATCACAACCCAGTTGTCAAGCTCATAATCTCCTCACCGTATTATGTACCCTGATAACATAACATACACGATGTCACCTCCAGCTTCTAATCAAACAAATATGTGGCCAGCTCCATTCATCCTACAGAAGTAACTTCCAGTTTACAGGGTACAGATGAGAAAGAAGGTCAAGTGAAATGACACCAGGTTGAACAAAGCTGACAAATCCAAAAGGTGAACCATCGTGCGGGAAGCCTGGCCTGGGCTGCCTAGCACATTGAGGCTGTGAAAGCAGAGCAGCTGCACCTGAGGAGAGAGACTCAGGGGCTCCACAGCCTGAGCCCTGAGTGGTGCTGGACCAAGGCTCAGCCGAGCAGGCTGGCTAAACGACAGGTGGGAGACAGCTGAATGCATAAGATAAAAGGTAAACCGAAAGGTGAGTGTTACAATCTGAAAAAAAAGTAAAATTAAACACTTTACTACTTTGCACAGACAGTGCAGGCTTATTGTGGCTTTGAAAAGCCTGCCAGATACATATCATATGTATCATACCCACACAAGCTATAGAATAAAGTCCCATAAGGTATGAGAAAGGATCTTAAGACAGGAATAAAGTGCTTTTATGTTCTTATTTTTATTTATCTTTATTTTTGGCCTACTAGGATGTTTGTTAACTACATTTGCAATAATGAAAATTATATTTTAAGCAGAAAACAAGAGCCACTCAGGACTTCCATTTTGAGCAACATAAAATACTCAATACTTTAGCCGATGCTCCCACTAAACAACTGAAAATACTGGGTCAGACAAAAAAATCACCTGTTAAATATAGCAATGAAAGAGCAAAAAAGCAAAGAGAAAAAGTAAAGACTTCTCAAAACCAAAAGAAAAAGTAAAAGAAGAAACTAGAGAATTAATGTCAGTAGATTGCACGTTAAAAGTTCAAGGGCAGCGGGGCATGGTGGTGCATGCCTGTAATCCCAACGGCTAGGGAGGCAGAGGCAGAGGTAGGAGGATTGCAAGTTTGAGACCAGAGGCAGTTTGCATAACTTAGCAAGACTCTGTCTCAAAAAAAAAAAAAAAAAGGAAAAAAGAAATGGGCTGGGGGTGCAGCTTAGTGGTCCAGCACTTGCAAAGCATGCAGGAGGGAGGCCCTGGGTTCAACCCCCAGTACCA
>VMDO01004785.1:0-54416 GCA_007922755.1 Pedetes capensis | reverse complement strand
AAGTTACTAATTCATAGTCAAAGATGGTCAAATTGGATTAAAACATCCAACATTGCATATAGTTTACAAAAGACACATATAAAATAAAAGGATACAGGAAGGGTCAGAGAAAAAGGATAGGAGAAGAAAGGTCAAGAAAAAGTAACAAAAAGCTGGTATCACTTTGTTAGGTATTTTATGGGTCAGATAGAGATAGACAATACACATAAATACATAAATAAATGCATATATACACAAGTGTATGTATATTGATATACACACATAGGAATTTATATGTTATATAAACACTAAGGTTAAAAACCTTTGTAAATATAGAGTCAAAACAAAATAACAGCTTTAATTTACCAGGAAAATATAATAACTTGAAACTTGTATGCAACTCATAAAATTGACTTAAAATAGACAAAGCAAAAATGACAGAATTAAGGGAGAAAAATTCAATCTGACATCATATTGGAAATTTTCATACATGGAAATTTTTCCAATTGATAAATCAAATGTACAAATACATGCTCCTGTTATTAAAGCTATAACAGACTTGAACAATATAATCAATAAAGTTTGTGAAAGGTACCTGTAAAGAATATTATGCCAAGAAACAGGAAATGCAAACTTTTCTTTAGCATATATGAAACATTTACAAAGATTGATGATGTATTTTTCCAGAAAGCAAATTTGAATATATTTTAAATGCCTTGGATTAGATGGATCACTACACAATTGTTGAAAATCAATAAAAAAGAGATAAGGAAAACAATTTATTTTGTTGATATAGCTGTCTGGTTCAAACTACAATGAATTTGGCTATGGCTTGCCAGGGGAGCCAGCCACAGAGAATCCTCTGGGTACGTGGACAGATGAGTGTCAGGGAATGGTCGCCAGTTGTCCAGTGATGAAATTAGCGTTTGAGTCTAGGCACCGCAGAATTCATTTGGACTTAAGCTCTCTTCTTCTTTCAAATGTAGGAAATCATTGGTTCCTAAGCAAGTTGCACGGTTTTCTGGTTCAGCCTGTATTTTTCTAAGCCAAAATGTTCCTTCCCACAGCCAGGCAAGATAAAGTACTCAGGACAGCTGAAGTTTTAAAGACACCCTTGTGAGTTTGGTCTTTACTAGGATAAGCAGAGGAAATCACTCCATTTAGATCTTTCATAGTTTATCTACTTGGGATCAAGCTGTAAGTATTATCACCAGAAAATATAAATTGGGTCTCTGGACATTGCACATTTAAACAAAGTTATAGGGGGAATTTGCAGTCAAACTACAATGAAACTTGCCAAGAGAGGCTAAAGAACTGCTATATGGTCCTTTTATATTTGATAGGATATGTGGTTCCCTCTGCTTTTATTTTTTAAATATTCTGGAGCTTAGAAAAGATGGGTATGGATTTAATTAACAGTAGTGGGGAACGTCCAAATTGTCATGTGAAAGAAGAGGTCTTCCTGGGCAGGCTGTGGTGGTCAGGGGACCCCTAGGGTTATAACTAGAAGTGTGATCATCTCTGGACACGTGGGAGGCCCTGGGGTATGTTTCTGATGGTGTATCCAACACTCCAGGAGAAATGTTAACCTCTGAGTTCTTGTTGACCTCAAACAGTCTCTTCTCTGGATGAAAAGAGAGATCAGAATCCTGAGCACTTGTTAGAAGATGTTATGGGAGGATATTTGGGAAAAGAAAGATGTGCGTCACGGAAGAGCTGACAAGCTGGCAGAAAAGAATAGGAAGAGGATGGTGAATTTCAAAGCGACTTCCACGTAACTGTGTATATGGGGCTCATTGCCGAAACCAGGCTACTTAAAAATCAGTGGATTTTTAAGATTGAAACTCTTTTAGTTTCTGCTACATAGAGCTTGGGGCTGGGATTGAGCTCAGTTGGTAGAGTGCTGCTCTGCAGTCTCTGAGGTCCTGAGTTCGATTCCCAGCACCACAAAAATGGGAGAAGGACATGGCAATCCACTCCCAGGGCAATCCCGAAACAGTCAGCCATTGAAAACCCTATGAGGGTCGCCATGAGTTGGATACGACTCTTTGGCACCTAACAACAACAACACAGAGATTGATGGATCCTTTTCAGTGCTCTAGGGGAGGCTGCTGACCACTTGGACTAGGCAGTCATGCCCTGAGGCCAGGCCCTCCCCTCACGCCCAGACCTGAGGGGGTCATTTGGGAGGCCACACATTGAGTCTTTGGCCCTAGGACTCTAAACAAATAGCTGTTTTATGTTGTTGTTGGGTGCTGTGAAGTCAGATCCAACTCAGAGCAACCCTTTGTACAACAGAAAGATATACTATACAACACAGTGCCACACACACAATCTTTTTATGTTTGAGCCATTTTTTCTCATTTTGAATCATGCCACATCAAAAAAAAAGGAGGTCCTGGGTGGGGGAGGTTTACTCCATTCCCATCATTAAGGTCAACTCTACTTTAAGGAGGCAACTCAGTTGTTTCTTGAATGCCTTCCAGTCTGGAAGTGGGGCTCATTTTCCAGCACTATATTTGACAGTGCTTCTCTGCTATTCATAGGGTTTTCAATGGATAATTGTTTTGAGAGTGGGCTGCTGGTTCCTTCTTGTTGGGGTTTTAGCTCTAGCCTGGCTAAGATTAGAGCCAAACCTCCAACATAACAAGTTGGTGATGAGAATGAAGGACCTCGGGAGACCTTGTGATGGTAAAAAGGGGTAGGTAAGGTTTATTGGGTGCTCCCCTGATGGAGAGCAAGGAGCAAGCAGCCCCTATAGAGCAGAACTCTATACCCTCTAAGTGCTGGCTCTAGGCCTGCAGCAAGTGCTGGTACAGCTCTGCCTTAAAGGCACAGCTACAGTCACTGGTGTTCCGTGAAAGTCAGTTGATCTTGCTTCTCATGGCTCGCCTTCTCTACTCCCCTCCTTCCCAAGGATGGGAGGAATTGGGAGGCTCTTCGTGGCTTGCTTGAATCCTTCGGCTCTTCGGTGCCCCTGGTCTTGATCCCGCAGGCTTGCTAGAAGATCTTGCTGGAGTAGGAAGCGCTGGTCCAGGTGATGGGGTTCAAGTAGCAGTTGAGGGACAGTCAGAGAAGTGAGGTTGAAGGGGGTCCAGGAGCCCTGCTTATATAGCGTCCTGGAGGGGTCACATGTTGGGATTCAGCCAATCAGGGCACACACCTGACAGGTACAGCGGGTAAACTGACATACCTGTCAGGTGGGGACAGTTATTACCTGAAAATGCTGAGGGGAGCCAATCAAAATTAAGGTCGTTAGGGCAGGTCAGGCTGGCCAGGGGCCATCTTTATTCACTCGATGGGAGGGGCTGGTTTGAGTGAGTGAGATGAGCCCTGGAGTCAACTAGGGGTCAGCCCCTCAGGCTGTCATGAGGGACCCTAGTTGTGGGATATGATTTTAAAAATCCCCAACACCTTCTCCCTAGTGTCTCTTAGTCTGGAAGCTCAGATAAAACCTGTCCACCATGGGGGATCCTGCTGGTGTCTGAGATACAGGTGGTATAGGTTTTAGCATCACAAAAACACACAAGTCCCCCACCCCAGCATAACAAGCAGACAGATATGTGGGGGAGCTGTTGCATAGGTACTTCAAACTTAGCACCCAAAGCTCCATACCTCCCCTTCCTCCCGAGGTTGCTTCTCCTATGGATGTCCCATCTCAGCTGGTGGAGACTCCATTCTCTCAGTTGATCAGACCAGAACAATTAGAGCAAACTCCAACATTCTTTTTTATTGCACCCTGTTGTGGACAAAATTTTGCCTTTCCTAAAAAGATATCTTGAAGTCCCAATCCCCACTACCTCAGGATGTGATCTTACTTAGAAAGAGGGTCACTAGAGCCAGGTGAGGTGGGGCATGCCTGTAATCCTAGAGGCTTGGGAGGCAGAGGCAGGAGGATCACAAGTTTGAGACCAGAGGCAGTCTGCGTAACTTAGCAAGACCCTGTCTCAAAACCAAAAAAAAAGGGGGGGGGGGGCGGGGGGTGCAGCTCAGTGGTCCAGCACTTGTAGAGCACGCAGGCGTGAGGCCCTAGGTTCAACACCCAGTACTGTTAAAAAAAAAAAGAAAAGAAAAGAAAGAGGGTCACTACATTATATAACTAGTTAAATATAGACAAAGTCATCTGAAGGCTGGGCTCATAATCCAATGTGACTGGTGTCCTTATTAAAGGGGGAACTTTGCTTGTGGGCACATAGTGAGAAGGTCCTGTGAAGATGAGGGCAGAGATCCAGAGGAAATTTTTCCCAGGGACACCAAAGAGTGCCCACAAATGACCTGCAAGGGGACAACACAGAACAGGCCTTCCTCAACAGCCCTCAGAAGGACCCAACCCCGCCAGCACTGAGACAGTGGACTTCTAGCCTCCAGACTGTGAGACAATAGATTTTTAGCCACCCAATTTGTGGCACTCTGTTGCAGCGGCTCGAGCAATGGACACACACTCCTCGCTCAGTCTGACAGCAGATCCTCCAAGCAGGACCGGATGGAGTCCAGCTGCTCGTCTCGCACACCCTGCTCCACACCCTATGGCCAGCCTCCGTTATCGTGGGCTGGGATTCACACAGTAGCCTCCTGCCTGGCCTCCTTTCTCCGGCCCTTGCTGTTCTCTTTCCCTACTGTCCACTATCAGCACAGGAGTCCGGGTCACCCCTTGAAAAACCCAGCGAAAGCCAGCCAGGGTGGCACCACTGGTAATCCCAGCAACTCCAGAGGAGGAGGCAGGAGGCAGGGGGATCTCAAGTTGGAGGCCAGAGGCAGCCTGCATAATTTAGGGAGACCATGTCTGAAAAATTAGAAATTAGGGAGACCATTCTAAAAAAAAGTAGAAAGGGGCTAGGGTGCAGCTCAGCGGGAGAGCATTTGCAAAGTAGGCATGAGGCCCTGGGGTCAGCCCCTCAGTACCAAGAGGGTAAGGGGGAACCTGTAGGAAAATGTACAACAAAATGCACATATGGAAATGTCACAATGAAAAGCAGGTCAGAATGAATCACATTAAGGTGTACATTAAAATTTTCCAATAAAAATAAATAAATTAATTAAAACAAATAAAATAAAATAAATAAAAATAATAAATAATAAATAATTAAAAATAAATATAAATAAATAAATAAAAACCAAGTGAAATCACGTTGCCCATTTTCTATGGACGTCCCATCCCACTCAGAGCAAGGGACAAACACCACAGCATCCCGTGGTCAGCAGGCCGCCCAGGGTGGGCCTCCTGGTGCCCCCCCCACACTGCCCTGCCTTCTGCTCTTGCTCCTCAACTTTCCTCCCTGTCTCCCACGTCCTCCCCACTCAGACCCGTGGTCCCTGTTACCCCTCTCTCTGGAACATTCTTCCCCAGACATCCACGTGGCTGGCTCCCTCTGCTGCATCAGGCTTTTCTGCCCAGAGTCCTCCCCAGTCACTCCACACAAAGCTCAGTGCTCCACCCTGATGCTTGGCATGCACCTCTCCCTTTTCTGCACCATGACCTCTTGTGGCATGCTATCTGAGTCCTGTTCACAGTGTGACTTCCCACTCTAAGTGGTGACATTTGTGAATGTAGGGAGTATGCCCTACGTATTCCTTGCACTCAGAACATGGCTTGAGACATGGGGTCCTTGAATGAGCATGTATTAAATGATTGAAGGAACAAATGCTTCGCAGCATCCATGATGTCCTTCCCAGATCCCAGGGAGTGACCCTCCATTGGCCTCATGACCCAGGGCAGAGCCAGGCAGTGAGAGCTGGGTGCCTGAGAGGCAGGCATCTGGATCTCTGCAAGGGAAGAGGCCATCCCTGTCTGCTAAGAGGCCAAACAAGCATGCAGGTGTGGTTTTAACGTGAGACACTGGAAGGTGTGTTCAGATGGCCAAACAGGACGAGAAAGGAGAGGATAAGGATGACTCAGGAAACTTCCTGTGACAAAGAAAGAGAATAACAGCATCAGAGAGGAAGCCCCATAAGCCAAAGGATGGGTTTGAACAGCGTATTGTTGTTGTTGTTGTTAGGTGCCATTGAGTCAGTATCCGACTCATAGTGACCCTATGTACAACAGGGGAAACACTGTTGTCAGTGCTTCTCTGCTGTGCATAGGGTTTTCAATGACAGGTTGATTTTTGGGAGTGGGTTGCTGGGTCCTTCTCCCAAGCCTATAGCACCTGGTGTTCCCAGGTGGTCTCCCATCCAAGGACTAACCAGGCCCGACCCTGCTTAGCTTCCAAGATCTGACGGGATCGGATGCCACAGGGCTATGGCTGCAGGCTTTTGAATAGCGTAGCGTGTATAAAAACACACTAGGGACATATAACATATTGGAGACACTGTATGGGGGGAAAATGAACTATTATAATATTGATATAACTATCAAAGGCAAATACAATGTCTTAATCATCTGTATTATTATTTCATTGCATTGAGGAAGTGAAAGAAAGCAAGAAAACTGGCAAAACACATGAGCAGGCAGTTCCAAAAAGAAACAACAAAAATCCAACAAACAAAAACTATATTGAGCCTGAAAAGTAATCAGATAAACACACACTGGAATAATAATAGAACAATTTTCCCATGCACTTAGTTGTTGTTGTTAGGTGCCCTCTAGTCAGGTCCAACTCATAGCGACCCTCATAGGGTTTTCAATGGCTGATTGTTCTGGAATTGCCTCAGGAGTGGATTGCCACGTCCTTCTCTGGTTTTTGTGGTGCTGCGAGTCGAACTCAGGACCTCAGAGACAACACAGTGGCACTCTGCCAACTGAGCTAAATCCCAGCCTGATGTACTTGGTTGTTGTTGTTGTTGTTGTTGTTGTTGTTAGGTGCCGTCAAGTGGAGTCCGACTCATAGTGATCCTCATAGGGTTTTCAATGGCTGACTGTTTTGGGATTGCCTTGGAAGTGGATTGCCAGGTCCTTCTCCCATTTTTGCGGTGCTGGGAATTGAACTCAGGACCTCAGAGACTGCAGCACAGTGCTCTACCAACTGAGCTAAATCCCAGCCCGATGTATTTGGTAGGATTAGTTAAATGATAATATCTAATGAATTTCAGAGCAAACATGTTGTTGTTGTTAGGTGCCATCAACTCAGGTCCAACTCACAGTAACCCTATGTTCAATAGAAAGAAACACTCCCCAACACTTTCGTGCCTGGCACTGTCAGTGCTTCTCTACTATTCATAGGGTTTTCGATAACTGATTATTTTGGGAGTGGGCTTCCAGGTCCTTCTCCCAAGCCTACAGTACCTACTATACCCACGTGGTCTTCCTTCCAAGGACTAACCAGGCCTCACTCTGCCAACTTCCGAGGTCAGATGGGATCTGACGCCAGGGTGGTATACCTGTAGACCAGAGCAAGCATTGGAGTACAAAACTGGTATATTATATCTAAAGGGAAAGTTAACCTTATATAGCAAAGCCTTCTAATATACCTATTCTGTCATTCAATGAGTGGGAGGAGGACCCGGCAACCCATGTCCAAAAATCAATCCGCCATTGAAAACACTATGAACAGCAGAGAAGCACTGACATTAGTGTTTCGTCTGTTGTACACAGGGTCGCTATGAGTCGGATACCGACTCCATGGCACCTAACAACAACAACAACATCATTCAATGAGAGTGATTATAATGTATTCCAATTTACCCACAAAGTCCAAAAGATAATTGCACCTGATATGTGCCCAAACTTGCACTGGAACCCACCTTGGTGAACTCCAAAAATCACGGACCTACCAAAATGTAGAATGACTTTTAATCTATTGGCAAATGGGAGGCCTGAGGCTTTTCCCATATCTTGTTAAAAGCTGTGATTTACCCTGCAGAACCCCCAAGCCTAGATCGTTCTGGACTGAACATTGAAAAAGCCAAGCACAGGTGGCTTTTGACTCTAAGAACACATTACCCATTCCCATCACAATGATGTACTTAGAGAGGTTATCTTAACAAGAAATTTCCTGACACTCGCATGAATAAATGCATGGACACATCAGAATAGATTTAGCTGCTTGCTCTAGAACACTGTTAAGAAGAGCTTTATCTCCAGACACAAAGCACCAATTACCTCACAGACTCAAACTTAAGCAATTTAGCATTATTTTGAAGGCCTTTGTCACCAAAGCAAACAATGGATAAGTGGAGTTTTCCAGGGCCTCAGCCCCCTCCTCCAGTCAGCCGGTTGCCATGAGATTTTCCAAGGTGAGCTGCAAACGTGGACAACACAACCTTGATGCCAGCTGCTCTCCCAGAATTAATACGTCTTAAAGCTGAGAGCAGGCAAATGGCAATGCTAATCAAGCCCGTGACAGCATTAATCTCCTCTGGCTCTGCTCAAAATAGGATATGCCACAAGTGACCCCAAGTCCTTCCCTCCCCTTCTCAAGCCATTAGCTGAACATCATATTTCTTTCTGCTGCCAACGCCGGCGCCACCAGAAGCACAGTTCATGTATGGGGGAAAAGCAAAAACTGAAGAGAGCAGCTGATTAACTCTGTCTGCGAACCTCTGTGCTCCCCTGTGCTTGAGTCCAAGGTAGCCTCTTCATTTGCCAAAAGTAATGAGAAGATAGCTCTCAGGCAATTACCTTGCGCACCCCACAGGCAGATGAACAGCTGACAGTGTTAGGACTCAAATTTAAGTTGTGTGTTACAGTGACCCACGGGAGGCTTGTGCCAAAGGACATTTCAGGAAGGGATTTAAATATGAGTCCTCAGAACGCCTCGAGTCACTCTTCCATTGCAGCATGTCAGCCATGACAAGGGGACACAAATGAACCAGAACGGAAGTCTGACAAGATATCAGAACTATTTACACCTGGCCAAGATCTACCTTGAAGGAATGGTTTAAAAGCCGTGGTCCCTAACCTTTTTGGCACCAGGGACTGGTTTGGTAGAAGATAATTTTTCCACAGATTGGGGGAGCAAGGGGGCAAGTGGTCTCGGGATGATTCGAGTGCATAACATTTATTGTATAAATACAGATGAAGCTTTGCCTACTCATTGGCCACTCACCCCAGTCTGCGGCCCAGGGGTTGGAGACCCCTGGTTTAAAGAACACACTAGCTATAAGTGAATAAATCATTCTCCATAAACAACTATTCTGTGTAGAACATAACAAACACAAACCAAAGGACTGGAATCTTCTATATAAACATGGATGTGTCCCTTCACTCTAGTTTCCATCCCTCCAATTCCAAACACCCCTTCATTTAAAGCCCAAAGGTTGGCAATTTTCCTTGAGCTGCTCTTTGCTACTGCACACTCAGGTTTACAAAAGCCCAGAATTCCTTCCCAGCACTGTTTCTTTTCATTGTCTAAAGACGAGGGACATTTCACTTCTGTTGCCAGCTTCCCACGCTGGTTAAGCCTAACATCACTGCTTATTTTCCAGCCCTAAAACACAACTTATGTCTCTTCTCCCTTTTGCAGCTCAGGATCTTCAGGAGCACGTGCTTCCTTGTCTTACAAATTACAGGTTCCAGTAAGAGTCTCTATTTCCTTTGGTGATAGAAGTTTGGGCAGAAATTACCCTGAAAGCACCTTCTCATTTCCTCCACTCTGAATACCTTGGACGCGCATCCATCCAGGCAGACCCCAATGTGGCCTAACTCTGTGGGAGAAACAGCCTGAAGGAGCCATGTTTGCGGACCCTAAGCCAACACTGACATGGTTCATAGGACCAAGTGTGAACACCTGGCCCAAGGAGCAATCAGCAGGTGGCAGGTGGCTCAAAACAGAATCACTGTAGCAGGGGACTTGGATAGGAAGATGCACTTTGTTGTTGTTGTTATAGGTGCTATAGAGCTGGGTCTGACTCGTAAGTGACCCTACATACAAGAGAACAAAACACTCCCCAATTCTGTCCAGGCACACAATCTTATTCATGTTTAAGCATAGGACGCACTTTAGAGGTAGGAATATGTGGTTGGAGGAAATAACACTTGTTGTTTTCAACATTCTATAGCGTGTGCTATAGAATGTGGTGTTTGACGAAACGCTCTGGTCTGTAGAGATGTACAGGACACGGGGACATGAGATGTCACTTGACCTTAGCCAAAAGGTGGAGAAGAGGCGACATGAGATTTCAAAGGATCAGTAACATCAGAAAAGAGAGTGAGTACACAAAGATGGAGGAGCTTTCCTAGGCTTCTACATCCATGTGTCCTACGATCAAACCCTGAATACTTATAGCAACCCAAACAGAGTCACACCCTGAAAACCAAAAAGCCAGCAGAGGACCTTGATTAAATGTCATTTAAATTAATGACTAATAATTAAAGGGAGAGGAAGGGGTGTTGCAATTAACTTATTGCTGAATTATCATTACCAAATCTTTTATGTAAATAATAATTTAAGCTGTTTCTTAGAAAAAATTCAATTTGGGGAATGACAATCATACTTCATATATATTTATATATCTATCCTGTTAACATTAGGCTATTACAGGAGAAGGATTGCCACTGTCATATGTGAATGTCTGTAGGTTAGCTGTCCTTGAAACATACCTAAGATGGTGTGACAAAGAAAGGAGGGACAGTAGGGTTTACTACATTGTTAATGGACTTAATTGATACAACTAGAGAAGACGATTGCTTTGAGAAACTAAAGCTAAAAGCAGATGATGACCACACCACACATAAAAACAGAGCCCTGACCACAGCCTCCACCAACCAGCCCAGAACAACCATTATCTGCAGCAACCTAGCCAAGAAGTCCGCCTCCTCCCCAGAAGTCAGTCTTATAGGAAGTCAGATCACAATCTCCAGCAGCAATCCAGGAAGCTGTCAAAAAAAAACAAACAAAAAAAAAAAACGTCTGTAACAACTCATCCCAACATGGCCAGGGCTTGATTCATAAGTCACATTTTCTCTGACTGTTTTTCTCTACTTCCATATAAGGACTAACCACAAAGTGTCCATTGTGCTTCCCTAACCATCCACACAGGGTGCCCTAATTCTAGTGAATGGCGTCTTCATCTTCCCCTCTCCAGCAGCCTCCAATCTGGGCCCCTGGAGCTGTCTCTTTCTCACTGTGAAGCTTTCTAGCCCTTCTGCCTGTATTTGAGTCTCCATGAAACACAAGTGCTGCTGGCAGCCCCTCACTATAGCCAGCTCAGAATGGTCTTGGCTGTTTGTCCTTGTGACCTTGTCCTCACTGTTGTTGTTGTTGTTGTTGTTGTTGTTGTTGTTAGGTGCCGTCGAGGCGGTATCCGACTCATAGCGACCCTCTGTACAACAGGGGAAACACTATTGTCAGTGCTTCTCTGCTGCTCATAGGGTTTTCAATGGCAGATTGATTTTTGGGAGGGGGTTGCTAGGTCCTTCTCCCAAGCCTACAGCTTCTGGTGTTCCCAGGCGGTCTCCCATCCAGGTACTAACCAGGCCCGACCCTGCTTAGCTTCCGAGATCTGACGGGATCGGATGCCACAGGGCTACTGCTGTAGGCTTGTCCTCATTGGTCAGCCTTATTTGCTTATCTTCCATAAGCATATCTAAGAAGATTTCTTACAAACACAAGCAAGACAATGAAGAAAAGAAGTTACAGGAGTGGTGCCTGATGCCCAGAACACCTGGATGTGACAGTTTCTAGCCTGGTCTTTTAGGTCATCCCACCTAAAAGATGGTTTTGACCCTTATTCATATGACAGACATGGAGATACATCTGTAAGCCCATGTCTGTGAAGCATGGTTTCCACCAAAGGTAGATCTCATGATTGAAACAAGAGCAGTTTTCCAACGAGATCCAATGGTGCTTCCAAATGATCCAATGAAAGAAGATGGATAAAAGAAATCTAGGTCCATATAGGTTTTGCAGCCATAGCACCCTGGCATCTGATCCTGTCTGATCTCAGAAGCAAAGCAGGGTTGGCCTGGTTAGTCCTCAGGTGGGAGATGGCCTGGGAATACCACATGCTGCAGGATAGGGAGAAGGACCTGGAAACCCACTCCCAAAAAACAATCAGCTATCAAAAACCCTATGAATAGCAGAGAAGCACTGACAGTGCCAGGCATGGCATGTGTCTGGGAGTGTTTCATTCTGTTGTACATAGGGTCACTATGAGTTGGACCCAACTCCATGGCACCTAACAACAACAGGTCAATATAGAGCTCCCCAATCATCCCAAAAATTAGAAGTGGAAGAGCAGAGAAGTCTTCCTTACCCTATTTATCTTGTGATTTTCTTGTAAAGAGTCTATTAAGAAAAAACCTCCCTGCAGCCATAGCCCTGTGGCTTCCAACCCAGTCAGATCTCGGAAGCTAAGCAGGGTCGGGCCTGGTTAGTACCTGGATGGGAGACCGCCTGGGAATACCAGAAGCTGTAGGCTTGGAAGAAAGACCTGGCAACCCCCTCCCAAAAATCAATCTGCCATCGAAAACCCTATGAACAGCAGAGAAGCACTGACAATAGTGTTTCCCCTGTTGTACAGAGGGTCGCTATGAGTCGGATACCGCCTCGACGGCACCTAACAACAACAACAACAATTAAGAAAAAAGAAACTAATAACCTGGTGAAAGAGATAGAGAAAAGCCAGGAACCAGTTGTCAGCAGCTCTCCATCACTCACTGAGCATCAAGCCACAGGTCTGAAGGCCACCACTGTGGAGTTTGGGTGTTCTCAGTCCAACCAGTATCCAGAGGTGATGGCAGCCCCGGAAACAGGGAAACAAGAAGGGACGAAAGCAAAGGAAATGACATTCTAGTAACAAAAATGATAGGAACTTTTTTTTTTTTTTTTTTGGTGGGGGAGGCAGCTCTGGGGCTCAACCCCAGGGCCTTACACAGGCTAGTCAAGTGCTCTACCACGGAGCCACACCCCCTAGCCCTAAAGTATGACGAAGTAAAATGATTTTCCCTCCAGCAGCCACAGCTCGTGGAAGGCTAGCACCTGATACCCAGAGACTCAGATTCAAAAATTAATGAAGCAAACCCAAAGCCCCACTCAAAGGAAGTTCCCAAGAAGCCAGCACACTGAGATCTGTGTCCCCCAGTAATTCAGTTTTCCAAGGAACCCACCTAGTTCAAAGCTTAGCACACTGCTTGTCAAAAGTTCTGCTGAGAACCTCACTTTCACAATACACCTCAAACCTGCCTGCAATGATTACATGCAAGGCAAAAGGGGGCATTTTAAATTTTAGTAACACAGTAGTGAACAAGGTAATCCTCTTGACCGGTACAGAGAAAGATTCACTACAGGAAACTAAGCAAGAACTCCTCGGATCAAAATACAAGCCATATAAGTGGCCTTGGCGGGCCTGCCTGGCATCAAAGCTACACTTCAGAGAGTCACAGCCCCTTCAGACACCTTGAAGCTGCTGACAGATTTACTACTTTTATTTTCCCTGGCAGCTGTTTGCCAGGCTCTCATCTTAGAAGACTCCAGCCTGTCTTGGAGTCAAGGGTTAATGGGACCCTTCATTGCAGCATCCGTTGGAACAACATCCAACCTTTTCGGAAAGATATGCCTCCTGCAAGCTCAGTGCGGTAATCCATCTTCCAGTTTGAGGTGATGTCTCAAAGTCCAACACCTCCAAGTGTGAAGCGAGAACTCGAAGAGGAATGGACATGAGTGTGTCCCCACACATACTCTGTGCCACCTTTAGCTGATCACCCCCCTCCCCCGGTGAGAGGGGAGATGGCTGCGGGTACCACTGCTGCCAGGTGACTCTCCCGAGGCCCGTTCAGGCCCATCACAGCAGCCAGGTCTCCTGCCAGCAGCTTGGGCATCAACAAAGCTCAGAGTCCCTGTGATGGGCTTCACTGTGTCCCTCAAAAACGCATAGCTTGGGATGGGTGTTTGGCCCAGTGGTAGGGCCCTTGTGTAGCACAAGCAAAGCACTGGGTTTGATCCCCAGCACCACACACAAAAAATAAAAATACATTAATTAATATGTTGATGTTCCCACCCCCAGTGCCTTAGGATGCAACCATATTGGGAATGAAGGTCATTATAGGCACAACTAGTTAAGATGAGGCCACTGGAACGGTCCCTGGTCCAGTATGGTTGTCACCCTTATAAAAGGGAAGACATGAACACAGACATTGGGTACAGGGAGAAGCCACATGAAGATGAAGTCAGGGGTGGGACTGATGTTTCCTCAAGTCAAGGAGCATCAAGGATGGCAGCAAGCCACCAGAAGCCTAGTGTGAGGCAGGACACAGAGGTTCCCTCACAGCCCTCTGAAGGAACAGACCCTGCAAACCCCTAATTTTGGGCTTCAAGCCTCTAGCACGTTCTGTTGTTTAAGCCATCCAATGTTTTGGTATTTTGTGGGGGCGGCCCTAGTCCCATATAGTTGTCCTTGCAAACATTTCAACTTTCAATAACCACACATCACCAACACTAACCCTTGAAGAATAAACTTCCAACACATTTTTCCATTGTAGTCTACTCTGCCAATCCACTGGCTTGCCTTATATTCTGCAACATCTTTTCTCATAATATAAAGCATTAACTTAAATTTCAGCTATGGTGCTGGAATGTCACTGGAATGTCAAAAAACAATTGATACTGGACTAAGATTTTCTTCACTTAATATCATTGGTTTATAAAAATTCTGCTTAAAGAATCAAAAAGAAAATCTACAGAAAACAAGGAAGTAAGAGAAAATATAAGAAAAGTTCACAGTCCCTTCAACCCTTATTGTTGTTATTTGATGCCAATGAGTCCAGTCTTCACCTCTAATCCTTATTAAAATGCAAAGCTGAGTTCCCATCTGTAACGTTTATTCAGTAGTCTCCCCTGGCCATGGGCTTTCCTCAGTTTCAGTTACCATGGTCAACCATGGTCCAAAAATGTTAAACAGAAAATTCCACAGATAAGACATTCCTAAGTTTTCAATGGGCTGGGATTTAGCTCAGTTGGTAGAGCATTGTGCTGCAGTCTCTGAGGTCCGGAGTTCAATTCCCAGCACCACAAAAAATGGGAGAAGGACCTGGCAATCCACTCCCAAGGCAATCCCAAAACAGTCAGCCATTGAAAACCCTATGAGGGTCGTTATGAGTTGGATACCAACTCAATATCACCTAACAACAACAACAACAAGTTTTCAATGGCACACTGTTCCTAGTAGCCTTCCTGCTCTATAATGCCCAGGATGGGAATCATCGCTTTGATCAGAGTATCCACATTACATATGCTACCTACTCATATGCAATTTCATGATAAATGGAGAAAAGACTGAAGTTGTCCAAGATTTTCCTTTACTTGGTTCTATAATCAACACCCACAGAAGCAGCATTGCACTGGTGCATTGCACTGGGAAAAGCTGTTGCAAAAAAGTTCTTTAAAGTGTTGAAAAGTAAAGATGTCACATTGAAGACAAAGGTGTGCCTGACTTGTACCATGGTATTTTCAGTTGCATCATATGCTTGTGAAATGTGGACATTGAATAAGAGAGATAGGAGAAGAATTGATGCTTTTGAATTATAGTCCTGGAAGTGAATATTGAATATACCATGGACTGCCAAAAGAACCAATAGATCTGTCCTAGAAGTGCAACCAGAGTGATCCTTGGAAGCAAGGATGGCCAGACTGCATCTTACATATTTTGAACATGTTATCAGGAGAGACCAATCCCTGGAGAAGAACATCATGTTTGGAAGAGTGGCAAATCAACGGAAAAAAGGAAAACCCTCAGCTAGATGGATTGACACAGTGTCTGCAATAATGGGTTGCAAGCCACAGGTCTGCCTGGCACAGAATCGGGGAGTGTTTCATTCTGTTGTACATAGGGTTGCTATGAGTCAGACCAGATGCGATGACACCTAATAATAACTCATTGGTCACTCAGGAATGTAGCCACATCACAGTGCTTATGCTCCAGTAACCTTTATTTTACTTAATAATGGCATCAAAATGGGAGATTAGTGGTAATGGCAATTTCATTATAATACGTTGTTATAATTGTTTTATTATTAATTACTGTTTTTAATCCCTTATGGTGCCTAAGTTATAAATTGAACTATCAAATGTATTATGTATTTGCCCTTTTCTCACAGGCCACCGACTAAGCAAGACCCTTTCCACCCATTCTTGCCCGGACCACCGATGAGGAAACAGCTTTCCTGCTCTCTCCTGGACCTTCAGTGAGGAAAGAACACTCTCCCACGGAGACCATCAACAAGGAAAGAACCTGCTCTCCGTCTGATCACCAATGAATCAACAGCTGTCTCCTCGTGACCACTGACACCAACAACACGGGTGTTTGCCCCTGGAAGACAAAAGCGCCTGAGGCTTTTCCTTTCTCCCATCTCCACTGGCATCCCAAGGGCTGCAGGAGTCCGCGCCCCTCACCCGGGGAATTGTGTTTAGTATCTGTGTGCGTGGCAGTGCCGCCCATCTGAACATCCCGAACATCTGGGCCAGACCGGGAGGCTCGCTCACCACATAGAGTTGAATATACTGCCCCACATAGAATCTATGGGCTTTAATGCTATCTGTGGTTTCAGGCATCTACTAGGGGTCTTGAATCATATTCTCTATGGAGAAGGTAGGACTACTGTGTTAAAATTCAAGATAGTAGTTCTCCAAGTATGATTCCCAGACCAGCAGCATCAACAGCAAATTCTCAGGCCCCACCTCAGACCTACCAAATCAGAAGGGGTGGGACCCAGTACTTGCATTGAAACAAGCTTCCAGGTGCTTCTATCACCCATTAGTGTATGAGAAGCACTCTTACTCTCAAAGCCTGGAGGGAAGCTGGTTCCAGAGGATGACAAACACAGCTGGAAGTGGCTGCTCAAGAGCACTGCGTTCCAAAGAACTCTGAAGCCAGTGGGGACTCTGATTTAACAAGGAGGAACCTCATGGGCAGGAGAGAGTTGGCAAGCCGTGAGACAGCCACCCTGGGAGCCTCGGGCTCATAAACCATCATTGCATTATTCTTCATATCAATGACTCCCAATAAAAAAGTCTCCCAAATTTCTGAAATGACTTGGATCCTAGGTATACTGACATAAAAATGAAAAGAAGAAATAAAAAGGTTTTTTTTTCATTTCTAAGACAAAACTCAAAATAAAATAAGTATATGGCAGTGCTGTTCTTTCTTCTACTAAATATTTATTTCTCCCTCTCTCCCCATACCTTCCTTGTGTTTCAGGATGGTGCTATTTTAGTGAAAGGATAAAGAAAACTGAGCTGTACTCCACCTAATTCTGGAAAACAAGCAGCATACAGAACTTCTAAGACAAATGAATTTTAAAGTTATTGCTTAGACTGCATTTATATGATGGATTCTCTTCATTTTTAAAAGGATTATAAAGGAGTTCTTTAAAAGATTGTGTTCCCCTGAGTTCTGTCATATCTGATTTGGTTGATCTCAAAAGTCACCCCCTGCCTCCTCTTGCCTTCAAGCCTGAACCCCTGGGGATCCGAGCTGCACCTGAACCCCACCCACCAACCAGTCTTCCCTTCCTAACCACCCACCTCCTCTTCCCCTGGGTCACATTGATCCATCATATTCATTCTCATTCTCTCTTTCTCTCCCTCCCTCCCTCCCTCCCTCTCCCTCTCCCTCTCCCTCTCTCTCTCATCCTCCCTCCATCTCTCTCCCTTCCTCTCCCTCTCTCTCTTCCTCTCCTCCCTCCCTCTCTCTCCCTGTCTCTCTCTACTTCCCTCCCTCCCTCCCTCTCTCTGTGTCTCTTCCTCTCTCCCTTTCTCTCTCTCTTACCCTGTCTTTATAGTAGTAGGCTTTTCTTTGCAACTTTTTTGAACTGTAACTGAAAAACAGGTATTGTACACATTTAAGGAGCATAACTTGATGTTTTGATATGCATATACATGGTAAAATAATCACCACAATCAAGCTAATTAATATATCCATCACCTCACGTAGTTAGCACCTTGAAGGGTGTGTGTGTAGTGAGAATGTCACCTGGAAGGCAGATTGGCAGGTTGGCATTCCTTCTGAGAGACCAGCAGCAGCTCCCTTCCTGGCACAGTAGCAGATATTACCTGAGTTCATTTGGGTTTAGTATAGAAAAGAATTTATATGAGATACAGAAATTATAGTAGGGAATACAGAGTAAATTATTAAAGGTAGAGAATACAGACATACCCCCACATGTCTGTCAGTTTAATATCATATGCAAGCAAAATTTTGCTAAAGATCATTCCAAAGCAATTGCAGCAGAGAACTGCCAGAAAACCAAGCTGGATTCAGAAGAAGGTATGGAACAAGGGACATTATTGCTGATGTCATATGTTTATTAGCGAAAAGCAGAGAATACCAGAAAGATGTCTATCCATGTTTCATTGACTATGCAAAGGCATTTAACTGTACGGATCACAATAAATTACGGATAACATTGCAAAGAATGGGAATACCGGAGGACTTAACTGTGCCCATGAGGAATTTGTACAGAAGGCAGACCAGAAGGCAGTCATTCAAATAGAACAAGAAAACACTGCTTGGTTTAAAGTCGAGAAAGGTATGTGCTAGAGCTATCTCCTTTCACTGTAGCTCTTCAATCTCTATGATGAGCAAATAATCTGCGAAGGTGGACTTTATGAAGAACACTGCATCATGAGTAGAGGAAAGCTCATCAACAACCTATTTTATGCAGATGACACAACTTGGGTGCTGAAACCAAAGAGAATTCAACATCAACAAAACAAAAAATTCTTTTTTTAATGAAATCCTAATTTTTTCCTTTATTAGTAAATTATGATGGGGTACAGAGTAATACAGCGTTGGCTTTTTCCATTATGCATCGTTTACCTCACTTCTAGCAAGACTTTCATCAACCCACAAAGCTTATGGAGCCTTATGATTGGTATGTTGTTAAACTCTGATACTTACTTGGGTATTTTCCCCTATTTTTCCAACATACTCATGAGGTTTTGCTGTTTATATTGTGCTTGACCTCTCCCCCTTCATCCCTCCTCATTCACTCTCTTCCCTAGCCCATCTCCAACCTTCAGCTCCCTCTGCTAGATCCTGCCTTCCTTCTTTCCAATCATTATATTGTTCCTTCTATGTTAAGTGTTATTGTGCATTTTTTACATATCAATTTATGTGTAGGATTTTTTCTTTTAAGTATGATTCAGCTCCCACATATGAGTGAGAACATATGGTATTTCTCTTTTTGAGCTTGAGTTCATTGTCTTAAGATGACATTCTCCAATTCCATACATCTTACTGCAAATGATATTATTTCATTTATTAAATTGCTGAGTAGTATTCTATTGTATATATGAATCATAATTTTATCCCTTCTTTTGTTGATGGGTACCTTGGTTGGTTCCATATCCTTGCTATTATGAAAAATGCTACATTGAATATGGGGATATAGATGTCTCTGTGGTAGGATGACTCATCTCCCTTTGGGTACATTCCAGTAGTGGTATAACTGGATCGTATGGCAGTTCTATTTTTACTTTTCTGAGGTATCACCATATTGATTTCCGAAGTGGTTGAACCAATTTACAGTCCCAACAACAGTGTTAAAGGACTCATTTTTCTCCACAACCTAGCCAGCATTTGTTATCTGTTTTGTTGATCTTGGCCATTCTTACTGGAGTTAGGTAGAATCTCAGAGTTGTTTTGATTTGTGTTTCCCTAATGGCTAGGGAGGGGCTGGGATTTAGCTCAGTTGGTAGAGCACTGCGCTACAGTCTCTGAGGTCCCAAGTTCAATTCCCAGCACTGCAAAAATGGGAGAAGGACCTGGCAATCCACTCCCAAGGCAATCCCAAAACAGTCAGCCATTGAAAACCCTATGAGGGTTGCTATGAGTTGGATACCGACTTGATGGCACCTAACAACAACAACAAATAGCTAAGGATATTGAGCATTTTTTCATGTATTTCATGGTCTTATGAACTTCTTCATTTGAGAACTGTCTATTCAGTTCCTTTGCCCATTCGTGTATTGTATTATTTGTTGTATTGGGAGTTGCTTTCTTGAGTTCTTTATAAATTCTTAAAATATGTCAGATTCATAGAATGCAAAGATTCTCTCCCATTCAGTGCTGTCTTCTTTAACTTTGTTGATTGTTTCCTTTGCTGTATAGAAGCTTTTTAATTTCATATCGTCCCATTTATCTACTCTTGTTGCAATTTCCTGAGCAATTGGAGTCTTATCAAGGGAATGCTTTCCAATGCCTATATATTGGAATATTTTCTTCTAGTAACTTTAAGGTTTCTGGTTTTATGCTAAGGTCTTTTATCCATTTCAAGTTAACTCTCATACATATTGAGAGGTGCAGGTCTATTTTCATTTTTCTTCAGGTGGAAATCCAAGTTTCCCAGCACCATTTGCTGAAGAGGCTATCTCTTCTTCAATGTGCCTGATTTGCTCCTTTGTCAAAGATCAGGTGGGTATAGATGGGTTGGTGTATCTTTGGGTCCTCAATTCTGTACCACTGGTTTTCAGGCCAATTTTTGTGCCAGTATCAAGCTGTTTTTGCTACAATAGCCCTGTAATATAGTTTAAAGTCAGAGACTGTGTCCCTGCTTGCACTAGTTTTGCAACTTAAGAGTGTTTTGTCTATACGTGGTCTTTTGTGTTTCCATATGAATTTTTGGATTACTTTTTTTCTATTTCTGCAAAGTCTCTCATTAGAATTTTAATTGGGATTGCATTAAATCTATAGATTACTTTCGGCAGTATAGCCATTTTTACAATATTGATTCTCCCAATCCATGAGCATGGGAGGTCCTTCCACCATCTAGCATCCTCTAAAATTTCTTTCTTTAATGTTTTGAAGTTTTCCTTGTAGAGATCTCCAGCACCTCTGGTTATATTGATTCCTAAGTATCTAAGTTCTTGATGGGCTATCATGAAAGAGATTGTAGCCTTAATTTCCTTCTCTTCCTGCTCACAGTTGGTGTAAATGAAGGCTACTGATTTTTAAGTGTTAATTTTGTATCCTGCCACTTTTCTAAAAGGAGTTAATTAGTTCTAAAAGTTTTCTAAAGGAGTTTTGGGGGTCCTTTGGGTAAAGTATCATGTCATCTACGAATAAGGATAATTTCACCACCTCTTAGCACATCTGTATCCCTTTGATATCTTGCTCTGGTTAGGACTTCAATCAAAATGTTAAATAAGATAGGAGAGAGTGAGCATCCTTGTCTTGTTGCTGATCTTAAAGGAAATGGTTTCAATTCTTCTCCATTTAATATATCAGTTGTAGGTCTGTCATAAATGGCTTTTATGATGTTAAGACACTTTCCTGTTATGCCTATCTTCTCCAGGGCTTTTATCATGAAAAGGTGTTACACTTTTCAAAGGCCCTCTCAGTAGTGACTGAGATGATCATATGGTTTCTGTTTGCAAGTCTCTTGATATGTTGAATTACACTGATCAATTTTCATATGTTGAACCAGCCTTGCATCTGTGGAGTAAATCTCACTTGGTCATGATGAATAATCTTTTTAATCTGTTGCTAAATTCAGTTTGCCAGGATTTTGTTGAAAAATTTTGCATGTATATTTATTAGGGAAATTGGTCTATAGTTTTCTTTCTTAGATGTATCCTTGCCCAGTTTAGGTATCAAAGTGATAGTGGTTTCATAGAATGAGTTTGGGAGTCCTTCCTCTTCTACTTTTTGAAATAATTTGAGGAGAACTAGTATTAATTCTTCTTTGAAGGTTTGTTAGAATTCTACTGTGAAGACATCAGGTCCTAGGCTCTTCTTTGTGGGGAGGATTTTTTTAACTTTTCTATTTCAGTGTATGTAATGGGCCTGTTTAGATTGCCTATGTCCTCTGGGATTAATTTTGGTATATCATATGTGTTAATAAATTTATCCACTTCTTCTATATTTTTGTATTTTGGGGAATACAATTTCTCAAAGTATTCCCTGATGATTTTCTGAATTTCATTGGAATTAGTGGTTATGATTCCTTTCTCATCTCTAATTTTTTCAATTTTGGACTTTCCTTTTTTTCTTTTGGTGAGGTTGGCTAGTATGCACATCTTATTAATATTTTCAAAGAACCAGTTCTTAGTCTCATTAATTCTTTGAATTATCTTTTTAGATTCTAATTGGGATATCTCTGCCTTGATCTTGATAATTTTTGTCTGAGTGCTCCTCTTGGGACTGGTTTGTTGTTGACTTTCTAGTGCCTTGGGATGTGTTGTTAAGTGATTTATTTGGGCTTTCCCTAACTTACTGATGAAGGCACTCAATGCTATCAACTTCCCTCTTAGAACTGCTTTTGCTATATCCCACGTGTTTTGGTAGGACGTGTTTTCATCTTCATTTGATTGCAGGAATTCTTAACTTTCCTCTTTAATTTCTCCAATAACCCACTGATCATCCAACAATGTATTATTTAGTCTCCATGACTTTGTAAAATTTCTGAAGTTTTTCTTGGTTTTGAGTTCTAATTTTATTCCATCATGATCTGATAAGGTACAGGGGATGATTTCTACTTTTTTGTATTTGTTGAAGCTATTTTTGTGTACTAAACTGTGGTCTTAGAAAAATTTCCATGTGATGCTGAGGATAATATGTATTCCTCATCAGATGGATGGAATATTCTGTAGATATCTGTAAGTTCCAGTTGGTTTAAGGTACAAATTAAGCTCATGATTTCTCTGTTGATTTTTTGTTTTGATGACCTGTCTCCTGGTGAAAGCGGGGTATTGAAGTCTCCCATAATTATTCTGTCTTGTCCAGTGTATTCTTTTACTTCCCATAAAGTTTATTTTATTAAGCTAGGTGCCTCTGCATTTGGAGAATATATAGTAAGTAATGTTATTGGTTTCTGGTTGATTATTCCTTGTAGTAATATGTAGCGTCCTTCTGTGTCTCTTCTAATTAGCAACAAAACAAAAATTTTCACAACTGGGTCAGTAAACAACTTCATGATAAATGGAGAAAAGATTGAGATTGTCCAAGATTTTGCTTTACTTAGTTCTACAGCCAACACCCTTAGAAGCAGTAGCCAAGAAATCAAAAAACACATTACATTGGGAAAAGTTATTGCAAAAGACTTCTTTAAGGTATTGAAAAATAAAGATATTACATTGAAGATGAAAGTGTGCCTGACTCATGCCAAGGTATTTTCAGTCACATGATACTACTGTGAGAGATGGGACACTGAGTAAGGGAGACAGGAGAAGAATTGATGCTTTTGAATTATGGTGCTGGAGGTGAATGTTGAATATACCATGGACTGCCAAAAGAACCAACAGATCTGTCCTAGAAAAAGTGAAACCAGAGTGCTCCTTGGAAGCAAGGATGGCTAGACTGTGTCTGTCGTATTTTGGACATGTAGTCAGGAGAGACCAATCCCTGGAGAAAGACATCATGATTAGGAAATTAGCAGGCCAACAACAACAAAAAAAGGAAAACCCTCAACTAGATGGATTGACACAGTGTCTGCAACATAAAAAAGATTGTGTCTGGCACAGAATTGGGGACTGTTTTGTTCTGTTGTTCATAGGATCACTATGAGTTAGACCCAACTGGATAGCATCTAACAACAACAGACATAGACTTATCAAGGATAGTCTACCTTCATGATGTGAAGGCAGCAGTAGTGAAGAGCTACTGCTATGTAGAGCTAAGTCATTTGTGTCTTTTACAGTGAAATTTGGACCCTCAGGGGAGGAAAGAAACATTCCTGGGGTCTGGGTCTGGAATGGGCTGATGGACTCCTGAGTGCCTTCTAAGGAATGGGCTCAGAAGTGGGCATTTCAAAAGGCTGGGAATCTGGATGGCTGTGATCCTGATAAGGAAGGAGGCTCTGCTAAACAATGTCCTCTTCCCTTCCTGGGGTGGCAGGTGTCTCACATGGTCCCCATCACTCTTATGGTTATTTCTAATTATAGTCACATTTCTTTATCCTTGATCTCCAGAACTTATTCATCTTGTAGAACTAATATTTTGTACCCTTTGCCCAACATCTCCCCATGCCTTCTCACCCCTGCAAGCCCCTGGCAACCACACTTCTACTTGTGGTTTCTATGAGTCTGACTATATTAGATTCCACATATAAGCAAGACCATGCAGCATTTATCATTTTGTATCTTATTTCACTTCCCATAATGTCCTCCAGGGTCCTCCATGTTGTCACAAAAGGAAGAATTTACTTCTTTTTTAAGATTTAATAATATTCCCTATCCCCCATATGTCTGTCTGCTTGTTATGCTATGGGAGCTTCCATGTTGCTGTGATGCTATGGTAGCTACGCTACCAGTATTTCAGACACCAGCAGGGCCACCCATGGTGGGCAGTTTCAGCTGAGCTTCCAGACTGAGACAGACTAGGGAAAAAGACCCAGCAGCCCACTCCCAAAACAATTAGCCACTGAAAACTCTATGAATAGCAGGGAAGCACTGTCAAATATAGTGCTGGAAAATGAACCCCCAGGCTGAAAGGCATTCGAGAAACTATGGGGGTACAGTTGCCTCCTCAAAGTAGAGTCAACCTTAATGATAGGAATGGATAAAGACCCTGGGACCTTTTGTTAATATGCCATGACTCAAAATGAGAAGAAACAGAGTGGCTGCAACAATGGGCTCAAACATAAAAAGATTGTGTGCATGGCACAGTGTTGGATCATGCTTCATCCTTCTGTACTTAGGGTCACTGAGTCAGAGCTCACTCAGTGGCACCTAACCACAATATTCCCTGTGTGTATATACCACATTCGCTTTACCCAGTCACCTGGCAATTCATGTTTAGTCTGTTTCCATATTTTGAAGCCACTTCCCTCTCTCCTACCCCTTCCTCTCCTGTTGCCATGGTTATCTCACCCTCCCTCCACACTCAAGTGTTATCTCTCCATCCTCTATGCTCTGCTCTGTCCCTTTGCCTCCCTAAAGCCTTCCCTGTTCAACTCAGACTTGGAGACCTCTTCTCTTTCCAGGGGCTGCCCTCACTTACCCTGAAGTCACACACTTTGTCCGATGGTTGGTTATCTATACTTGATTGCTCCTTCCTTCCCCAACCACTCCCTCAGGGAAGCCATATCTTTCATGTGTCCCAGGGCAGGGATGCATTAATTCCATAAAATCATTGCATGAGATTGCTAAGAGATTACAGCAAGAGATTCCAGCTGCAATCATTGCTAAGAGATTGCAGCAAGTAAGTTCCGCCACTATTCTTCCTAGGAGTTGTGAGTACACAGCTCAGACCTTAATTTGAATGACTTAACTTCTTCCTTCTTGAGGGTCATTCTTGGCCTCACTAAGAGTCATCCAGCTACCAGATAATCTGCATGCACAACTGGAGAGGTTGTTTGACCTACATAGACTAGAAAGTTAGAAAATTCAACTCTTTTGCTAGGCTGCCCCTAATGCATTGTGTGGCCTGGAGCATTGTATTGCGTCTCTGGCCTGGGCTTCTGCCATGGGGTCTCTACAGTCCATTCCTAACAGGAATTCACTTGAGGATCAGCTAACCGGCTTAAAGCATCAGCCAACCTCAGCATAATCTGAACGGTATGATTAATACTGGGCCCTGTCCTCTGAAGATATTTCTCTAATCCTTATATTTTCTCATACAAATGACAGGAGGCATCTCTATCTTATTTATAGCTCTAAATAAATTGGTGCGAGCATCAACCAAACATATTTATTTTATTTCCCAAGAAATATACCCTCAGAAAATGTCAAGGAAATGATCTTTGAAAAATGCATATCTGAACGCAGCATAAAATATTTAAAGGGATGGCTATGCTTGGTTTCCACCTCCTGTTAGATTGTTATACAGCCTCTTATAAAAGTCAGGTCCACACTTTCAAAGGCAAAAAACGGTCATGACTGATGAAAAACTCTTAAGGCCCTGGGGTGCTCCTTGATTTCACTTTTACTTTCAGCATTTTGCCTTGAATGACTGGCCTCAAATAACTTGGATATTCAAAAATTGATGAAGGGTCCTCTGCCAGCTAGAGCTCAGAGACGAGGAGAGCTAAGCCCGCCTTCGATGGGCTTCGAGATTACAGCTGCTGCTCGTGTTTCTCGGGGAGGCATGGCTTCGTGCCACTTCCACTGGATTTCTTTCCATCCGTTCAACATCCCCAAATCCCCCCAAACTGAAGGAATACTTTCCATCCTGACAAACTAGCTGATCAAGCTGGGTCAGCAAAAAGAAATAGAGGATAAGAGGCTATTCTTTAAATGGCACCATAAATCCAATCGAGTTGACTGGGGAACGAACATTCATGTGGATTAACTCATTTGCCCGGCAACCCCGTAAGGTAAGTACTATGTTAATTCCATTCCAAGGTAAAGAAACAAAAGCACAGAGGTGAAATAACCTGCTCCACAGTCACACAGCCAGGAAGTGGCCCCAGGTTCGATGGTAATCGGCAGGAAGAGAGAGAATAAAGGACCCTCTGCAGCCACCTAGGATATAAGTATCAACCTAAGCTCCCTCTGAGACAAACGCCTTGATCTAGTGGTCAGGGCATCCCTGTCACAGGAAGCAGAGGACTAACATCACGCCTGCGTTTAGCCATGAAGGACAATAAGGATTTTGTGGGGCTCTCCCACCCTCAGCAGAGCCAGCTCCCTCATCAAGGTCACAGCCGTCCGCATCCCTAACCTTCTGAAACGTCTGTTTCTGAGCCCATTCCTCAGAAGGCCCTCGGGAGTCCATCAGCCCATTCCAGGCCCAGACTCCAGGAATGTTACTTTCCTCCCCTGAGGGTCCAAATTTCCCTATAAAAGACACATGTAACCTAGTCTCTGGGCAGCAGTAGCCTTCATTACTGCCTGCCTTCACATCTCGAAGGTGGACTAGCTTTACTATCTATGTCCATATTCTCTACGTTTAACAAAGTGTACTGCCTGCAGCCGTAGCCCGGTGGTATCCGATCCCATCAGATCTCGGAAGCTAAGCAGGGTTGGGCCTGGTTAGTACTTTGATGGGAGAACACCTGGGAACACCAGGTGCTGTAGGCTTGGGAGACAGACTCGGCAACGTACTCCCAAAAATCAATCCTCCACTGAAAACCCTGAACAGCAAAGAAGCACTGACAACAGTGTTTAACCTGTTGTATGCAGGGTCGCTATGAGTCGGATACTGACTCAAGGGCACCTAACAACAACATATTTTGTACTGGGGCTGGGGTTTAGCTCAGTTGATCGAGTGCTGCTCTGCACGCTGTGAGGCCCTAGATTCAATCCCCAGGACCACAAAAATGGAAGAAGGACATGGCATCCCACTCCCAAAA
The DNA here is from genome assembly GCA_007922755.1 of Pedetes capensis. Classification (NCBI taxonomy): domain Eukaryota; kingdom Metazoa; phylum Chordata; class Mammalia; order Rodentia; family Pedetidae; genus Pedetes; species Pedetes capensis. The sequence continues at coordinate 27,334 of VMDO01004785.1, read as the reverse complement.
CAATCCCAAAATACTCAACCATCAAAAACCCTATGAGTAGCAGAGAAGCACTGACATAGCGCCAGGCATGGCACAGTGTCAGGGAGTGTTTCATTCTGTTATACATAGGGTCGCTGAGTCAGACCCGACTCAACGGCATCTAACAACAACAACAACATATTTTCTACTATAATTTGTGTCTCGCATAAATTCACTAACACACTGAACACAAACATACCGAGGTAACATTTGCTGCCTGTCTCCCAGCAAGGCCTCCTGTACCTGGCAGACCCACCACCTCTCCTTCCTGGTAACACTAGAGCCTGGCCGCTGGGCCCCACGCTACACTACACTCACCAAGATGTTTGCTATTAGTCTCATCAGTGGTGGTTAAATGAAAATTTATAATGAACTGAAACGCATCAAGTTCACTGGCAAGTTACATTGGTACAAATGGCCACTACGTAGAAAAGAGCAATGCCCAGGAAGAATGAGGACTCCTCAGGATCTATGAGTTCTCGGGGAGGGAGAGCCCCCTTGGGGACATGCCAAGGCCAAGTCTAAGTCCTGGAGTCTGGGCAGGCAAAGGAAGGCTCTGCAGGCAGACATGAAGAAAATCCCATTGCTCCGGGTAGCCCTGCCCACAGCTCCTGGATGGCCAGTCAGAGGCCAGAGCCCATCTGGGGAGAGACCTGTGAAGGACAGGCGTGGACAACACTCAGGGGCAGCTGTGAGATAATCTAAATCCAGTGCTCATCTAGCCACCTGCATAGACTCTCTCCAGAGAGCTGGGGAATCGAGGCGTCTATGCCAGCACATTCTGCACCGGCCTCTTCTCATGGACACCAGGAATGTCTAACAAGGTCCAGCTGCCACAGAGTGAGGATGCCCTTGGTCACCTCTTGAGGCTGCCATTTTGCATACCCCTCTTGCTGGCTGGACTGCCATTTGCTTTGGGTCCAACCCAGTGGGCAGTAGAAAAGTCCCAAGCTCTAGTCCCAAGCTGACTCTCTTTGTACTTCCTAGCTATTGACCTTGAGAAAGTTTAGAATTTCTTGGAGCCTCGGTTTCCTTATCATTGTGAGGAATAAATGAGTAGACCCAGCAGGACGTAAGTGCAGTGCAGCATAGACAGAGGCAACTACAGCAGCAAAGGGAGCAAGAAGCACCAGCTCCTCTCACCCTGTGTCACCTGCTGTCCATTACCAAGTCTGGCCTTCACCTGAAAATACCCCAGGTAAGCTGGGGCTGGGATTTAGCTCAGTGGGTAAAGCACTGCGCTGCAGTCTCTGAGGTCCCAAGTTTAATTCCCAGCACCACAAAAATGGGAGAAGGACCTGACAATCCACTCCCAAGGCAATCCCAAAACAATCAGCCATTGAAAACCCTATGAGACTCACTATATCAACGGCTAACAACAACAACAACAACAAAACAGTGCAATATAAAGCACACTGCCAGCATCCCCTTCAAGAGATCAGGGCCTATGGTAGACCCCTGGTGTCCTGCTCAGGAGCCCAGACACAGGGTGGCAGCTGTGAGCACGTCTGTTACCACCAAACAAGGCTATGGAATATCAAAAATGGCTCCTATAAGTGCAACTACTAACCAACTGGTTGTCATGATAGCTGTCATGATAGAAATGAGCCTGTATTGGTGACATTAAAGGTATGCAGATAGGTAGTATGTGTCTGTTCAGGCTGCTATAACAAAATGCCTTTTAGAATGGATAACTTATAGGCATCAGAAACACATTGCTCACAGTACTAGAGACTGGGAATTCCAAGATGGAGATGTCAGTGTATCCAGTGTCTAAGGAGCACCCAGCCTTCACAGGAAGTGCCTTCTTGCCATGCCCTCATAGGACAGAAAGGCAAAAAAAAAAAAAAAAGCCCCCAATCCTCTTTTATGAAGGCACCAATACCATTTACAAAGACTCTGCCCTAATCACTTCCAGAAAGCCCCATTTTACCATATGAATTTATAGACCACAGCATAAGGATTGACTAAAATATTCTCAGAATCATCCACATCCTTGACGGAAGAAGCCATGAAAGCCCAGACCTTCTTCCTTGGCAGGGGTGAGGGGGCAGGGTAGAGGTAGTGAAAATAGCCCCATACCACCTACAAGACCTCAAACGCAGAAGATTGTGGTTACCTGGTGCAGGTTGCCAGGGCGACAGGATCCACCTCCACAGCCTTGACAGTGGTACTCAGACCACCCAAGAGGCAGCCAGCAGGGATGACATGATGCTCACGGAACAAGTTGATGAGCACTTTGAGGCCTGTTGGCAAATCAATGCTTCTTTAATAAATGTCACATGTGTGTCCAAAGCTGCTTTGACAGTTGCTATCAGAAAGACTAAGGAGCATAGATTCAAGGGAGTAATCCAGCCCTTACCTGCTTCAAACTTCTTTAGCTACTACTCAAGTCTACCAGAAAGACCCACAAGATGTGCATGATCAAATTGGCACAGGCCTTCTTACATCAGGCCCGGAACCCTTTCAGTGTGCCCAGGCAGGGGACAATGCAAGGCAAGGTCCCTCTGTTTGGCAGTAGCCACTCAGGCTAAGGAAAGCTATGGCCACCTGCTATGGCTTGAATCTAAAACGTTTCCCCAAGGTCACGTGATTGAAAGTTTGATCCCCAGAGAGTAGCACCATCTTGGGAAGCTATGGAACTTCCGGAGGTAGAACCAAAGTCTGTGGTAGTAGGTCATGGTGGGTTGGCCTTTGGAGGTTCTATGTGGACCCCCAGTTCTAGTAGATGCCTCTGCTGCTGACCCACCATGACGTGAGGTCCTTTGCAAAAGGTATAGGTATATTTTATTAAATATAAAATATAGGTATATTTAGGTATATAGGTATATTTAGGTAAATATAAAATATAGGTATAAATATAAATGTGTTGTTGTTGTTAGGTGCCGTCGAGTCGGTATCTGACTCATAGCGATCCTCATAGGGTTTTCAATGGCTGACTGTTTCAGGATTGCCTTGGGAGTGGATTGCCAGGTCCTTCTCCCATTTTTGCTGTGCTGGGAATCGAACTTGGGACCTCAGAGACTGCAGCACAGCGCTCTACCAATTGAGCTAAATCCCAGCCCAAAATATAAATATAGGTATATTTTATTAAAGGCTCCACAACCATACCTGCCCTGCCTCTATGGACTGAGATCCTCTAAACCATAAGCGCCCCAAACATAGCTCCCCCCATAAGTTTGTTTCTGTCAGGTATTTGTCCACAGTGATAGACACGTTAATGCCCCACCCCAACAAAGTGATCTGAAGAACCACCAAATCTCAAGGTCTTACCACCCGAAGACAGACAGGACAAGCAAAGTTTTAAAACAGAAACTTTCCCTCCTTGGTTCTCCCTAAGCATTAAGCAGCCAACTCCAAATAAGCCCCCTGTTTGTCCTCTCCACTGGGTATAATCCCCATGAGTGGCAAATGGGAGCCTCTGATTTCGTATTTCTAGGTTGGGGTGACATCAAAATTCACCTTCTGGATTTCCAGACTTTGAGGAGGTTTGCTTCAATCCATTCCCCTGGGCAGGCCCTTTATAGTGAAGAAGTGTCTTAGACTTCATCTCGACTTGCTTTCAGTCCACTGGGAAATGTGCATACCCAACAGTACCTCATATGCCGCCCGCAGACATAAATGAGGGGGTGTTCACCAAAGAACGCCCGCCTGAGAAACCCTGGCTGCTGGCTGCCAGAATCTGCAGGCCAAGGGCTTATGGGAAACAAAGGCTGCCTTTTTGCTCAGGCTCTGTATAGTGCCCTGTGTCCCTGATCGCACTACAGGTTCAGAAGCCCACGACACACACAAGAACACTATTGCCACCCAAGCCAATTTCCAAATCCCAAATGCTGAGCAGAGCACAGAGCTGCATGTGCCTGTCTGCTGATCTGAGGGAAATTTCTCTTCCTCTGTTTAGAGTCTCTGAGAAGGACCTTGGAATAGATGATCTTAACAGAGATAAGCAAAATTCAAGTCACAGGAAGGACAGACTCTCAGCAGGGTGGCTGAACATCACAGGGGTTTCCCTGCTCATCGAGTCCCCTGTGGATTGGGGAGGCGCCTCCATCTTGCAGCCATCTGTACCACCTGGAACAAGGGTTGGACAAGGACGCCACAGCCAGGGCAAGGAAGATGAGGGCCCCGCAGAGCAGTTTTAAGAGCCAGTGTTAATCACTTCTGTCCACACCTCTTGTTGTGGTTCCTCCAGCCTACTGGGAGGCTGCAATATGTGGAGGAGCCCATGGGGAAGGGATGGACCATGGGAATGAGGGAGCTGTTATGGTCTCAGCCCCAGGAGCCCGGCAGTCAGGATGTGATGCGTGTACAGATCCCATCATGAAGCTTCATGGCGCCAAGCTCTCCTCCCGGCAGCCTCCCCACACATACCTTGAATTCCCCCAGTGATTCCTCCTCTGCAGTACAAGAGGCATTCTGGAATTCAGGACGGTCCTGGGATGGCACAAGCCATTTGGAAAGGATGAAGCCTGGTTTTGTAATTAAGGCCACGTCTAGGTGCTGATGTGTGAGAAGCAATTATAAAATCACAAAAGCATTCACAGTCAAGGTCAGACTCCAAGTGGGATAGGTGCATTATAAAATCCAAGAGGAGGTGGAATGAGAACAGAAAATGAATATGAGCCCAAGGCCTGGCTGAGATGGAGACTGGATGGTAAACCCACACAAAGAGGGTGCACAGAGAGAGCCCAAGTGTGGGAGAACTGCAGGCAGGCCCCCCTGCTAATCTGAGCAGAAGTCCTAGAGCATCCTCTCTGAAGGCCTGACAGAGGTTCCATGTGTGCCTTCAACCACAAACCAGACCCACCTTTCATGAGGGCTCTGCTCAAACGTCACTGACGTTGCATGCTGAGTTCTGCCCTCCAACACCCTTTCCTGTGCTTGTCCACACCTTTGTGCCCTTCCCGGTCTCCACAAAGTTTGACCCTTCTTTGCCTATGAGAGAAAAAACAATCTTCCTTAATCCTCCTCCTAGCTAGCTCCTGAGTTCCATCTACAACCTGCCAAGAGAATGAGATATACAGATATATAGACTTCTGTTCTTGTTGTTAGGTGCCATCAAGTTGGTATCCAACTCATAGTGACCCTCATAGGGTTTTCAATAGCTGACTGTTTCAGGATTGCCTTGGGAGTGGATTGCCAGGTCCTTCTCCCATTTTTGTGGTGCTAGGAATCTAACTCAGGACCTCAGAGACTGCAGCGCAGCACTCTACCAAATGAGCTAAATCCCAGCCCAGATATATAGATAGGTAGGTAGAAATAGATATAGACATAGATATGTTGTTGTTGTTGTTAGGTGCTGTCGAGTCGTGTCCAACTCATAGCGACCCTCATAGGGTTTTCAATGGCAGATTGTTTCAGGATCGCCTCAGGAGTGGGTTGCCACGTCCTTCTCCCATTTTTGCGGTGCTGGGAATCAAAATCGGGACCTCAGAGACTGCAGAGTGGCGCTCTACCAACTGAACTAAATCCCAGCTAGATGTAGATATAGATATAGATGTATCGATTTTTGAGGGGTGGAATAGTATATGGGTCTTAAACGTGACCTTTCCAAAACCATTCCTTTCCTCAGTCTGGAACCTTGAATTTTTCTTAAACCACTTCAAAAAAGTGGTCTGCTTGCTACTCTGTCTACATTACTTTAGGTATTAGAGAAAACCTTGACTCTCAGCATGAGAACATTTATCTCTACAGGTCACTTTTTGATAAAGGTTAAAGCAATTGAAAGAAGTCTTTCCCTTGGTATCAAACCCATGCACTTAGATGATTTTCTAAGCTTAAAGAAACCCATTATTAAAAAAGTAAAAATGTAAAAATAGACATTTCCTAAAACGAAAAGTGCCTGCTGCTTTTTCTTAGCCTGGAAAATTATTAGTTCACAAAGTAAATCTCCCCATGAATAAACTCAAACATGGATGAGGAAATAAATCATTTGGCTGTCTACCTTTTCTCTTTGTGACAGTCATCTTGTTGAAATAGGCTATTTTTTGTGTGTGTGTGTGCTAATGGAAGTGTCTTGCTAGGTAAGACTTGTATGTTATCTAAAATGTGTAGAAAGCTTCATCTTTTCAGGGCATTTTCCTCCTTTTAGTTAATAATTTTCTGAAGAAGTACTACAAATTATAGTACAGGTATAAATACTTGCACTCTAAAGGTATGACTACTTAAAATCTCACTTGAGGTCATTGGTAAATGACCTTGACTTATCCTTCCTCACATACCAAATGAATCGCCAGGAACGGGACCATCCTTGACAACCACATGTCTCAGATTTTCCATCTTTTTTTCCAGACTGTATGCCCAAAAAGCTACCCTACAATTTTGTTTGGAGAATATATCCAAACAAAATGGTAGATATTTGCTTAGTGTCAGCTCCCCTGGCTGTTCCCCTGGCCTGAAGCCATTCTGATGGGTCTGTGCCCATGTGCCTTACCAGTTGTTCAGTAGATTGCGGGCTACAGGGGCTGCGGCACTCATTTCTGGGGGTGCCACCTGTTCCCCTCTTCTCCTTGATCCCTCCAGCCTGGCTTCCAGCTATAATGTTCCATTTGGACTGCTCATCAAGATGGCCAAGGACCTCACTCCCTCCCAGGCAGGAAAGATTTTGAGTCATTATCTTGAGCACCGTCAGCAGCAGGACACTGCATGTCACTCTCTCTTTCCCCAAATTACTCTTTCTCCTGGGTTCTGCTTCCACCACTCTGCCCATCCTTTGGGAGCTCCTCCCCTCCCACCTACCTTTAATCATTGCCATTTCTCACAGCACTTTTCTTCGGTCCTCGCCTCACCGTCTCATCCAATCTATGACTCTAAAATGGCCATCTCCCGCCCAGGACTCTCCATCTCCCGCCCTGCTGGCATATGCAGTGGGACATCTCTCAGGAAGCTCCAACCCTAAATGTCAAGTCTGAGCTCCACATTATTCCCTATGAGTATTCCCATTACTCCAACGACTTCCAAAGGAGAGTACACCTGTCTAGTGTACCAGGGCCGGGACACCCCAAATACCTGGCTTTCCCAGGCAGAAGCATGAGCATCTTCCTTGATGCCTCCTTTTTCTTTTCCAAGGGCCAGAGTAGCTTTAAGACATGTCTGTCCTTCACATTTCCATCATCTTCATCCAGTGGCCCAACTGCCTCTCTCTTCCATCCCAGCCTGTCAGTCTTGACAACGTTCTTACCCCATATGCTTCTCCTCCTATCTCCCCTCCACACTGCAGCTGGATTGGAATTTCCAAAGTGTAAGTCAGCTCCTGACACCTCATGGCTTTAAGGCTTTAAAAGGTTTTCAACATTCCACCTTGTCTTAAGACGAAACGTGAACACTTCATCCAACTCTGCCTCCTTCTGTAGCTTCATCTCTCTCACTTTGCTTTGCACCTCTGACATTCAGAACTGCCTAAACGTCACCATGTCACTCACCTCCACACTTCTGCACCAGCTCCCCACCTGCCTCACACAATGCCCTCTCTCCACACCCCAGGATTTGATCCGCCCCTGTTCAGGAGCTCTCATAACTGGGTAGTGCTTGCACAAGTTGGATTTTAAGGCATATTTCTCTCTGGGAGAACTCTCCTCAACCTCTGGCTGGGATGGGTCTCCCTGTGGTGTGTTCCCTTGGTACCTTGTATTCTCCATCATCATAATAATGCCTTATTTTAAATTGTTTTCTAGATCCTCTTTCCTTCTCCAAGCATAAGACTCATGGGCAAGGACTACTTTGATTCATTCTGTTCTGTATGTCCAGAATAAAACTGACCCTGGAGAAGAGAAGGCACGAACTAAGTATTGAACAAATATGAGAATGAATGGACGGAAAAGGAGACTAAGCCTCGCCTCTTTCATAAAGCCCAATCTCATTCCTGCAGCCCACCCAAGGGTTTCTCCAACTTAGCACGATTGACATTTTACGCAGGACAAGTGTTTGCTCTGGAGGGCTTTACTGTGCCTTGTAGGATGGCCACATCTTTAAATACCAGTGGCACAGGCTTCCCCCAAGTTGAGAAAATCAAAGCTATTGCCAGACATGGAGACATGAGAGCCACTGGCCCGCACTGGCCCCTCTCCCTCCTCGTGATATCTGCACTGCCCGGTGTGGTCATGGTGATCTGTTACCACTTGAGTTTTCTTTCCTAGGTCATGCGCGTTAGTCTTATCACCCTAACGGTACTAAAAATTCCTTGAAATCAGGGTCCCATCCTCTAGTGTCCCCCATAACACTGTGTCCAGGACTGTGTGGGCCAAACAGAATGGACATACGTGTCCATCAATGGAAAGGATGGATAGTCAAGGTTGACCTGCTGATTCTCCATTCTAAGTTTATTTTGCCTGCCGAGATACCCATCAGGGCTGGGACTTAGCTCAGTTGGTAGAGTGTCACTCTGCAGTCTCTGAGGTCCCGAGTTTGATTCCTAGCACCACAAAAAATGGGAGAAGGATGTGGCAACCCACTCCCGAGGCAATCCCAAAACAATCAGCCATTGAAAACCCTATAAGGGTCGCAATGAGTCAGATATGACTCAACGGCACCTAACAACAACAGATACCCTTCACATTTCATACCAGAGCACTCAGCCTTATCTGAAAGCCTGCACTGAGCTCTAGAATGTAGACAGATCCACTCTACATGCTCTGTAAGGACAATCTGAAATACTGCAGAACTACCATGACCCCATCTGGAATTCATTAAACTCTCATTTTCTAAAAATTCAACAAAGTCAACTGAACCATGGGAAGCTTGCTCTGGGTTCATCTGTTGCTCTCTTGGAATGCTCCCTTCTCCGGATGGCTCAGGGCTACATGCCTTCTGGCACATTCAGAACAGAATCCAAGGGAATGGAGCCAACTTGCCCTTGACCCTCTGTAATGACATCTGACTTCTCTTAAACTGCCCTAGATGTCTCTAGTTCTCTTAAATAAATAATGATGATAATTTATATCAGCAAAAAAACCCTCCATGGTTAAAATTAATCATGTATATTAAATATTTACCAACTGTTTATTACCAAAAGTGACTTCAGCATTGTAACAGTCCTGCTTAAAAAGTATCCCAATATCTCATGTCTGTGATTAGAAAAATACTCCTCTATTCCAATATCATCTCTATTAATAGATGTATACACAGTAAAAGTAGATAGTAAAAAACACTGCAGCTTTCCTTTATCATATGCATGCAGCCAAATATACAGTAAATCAGCAGGTCACAACAATGCCTTTTCTACGAGTTCAGCCCCATGAGAACACACAACCCAATGTTCTGAACCCAGTTCTTCCCCCAGCCACCCTTTGACTTTGGGAACATGGTCAGTATAAATGGCCCCTGACTTAGGATATTTCACTTATGATTTTTCACTTTACGATGGTGTGAAAGCAATGCATTTTCAATAGAAACCATACATCACATTTTAATTTTGATCTTTTCCCCAGCCAGTGCTATGTAACACAGTCCCCTCTAGAGATGGTAGACAGCATCGGCAGGACGCAGCTCGCAGGCAGCCACAAGAAAGGGGGATGGGACATCCAATGTGCCACAGTGTACTGTGTTGCTCAGCCATAGTATTTGCTAGGATGGGTACATCGAATGCATTTTCAACTTATGATATTTTCGATGTGAGCTGGGTACACCAGGACACAACCTCATCATAAGTCAAGGAGCACTTGTGCATCTCTTTAGCCCTCAATTTGCTCCTCATTGGAATGGAGAGAAAGATTCCACGTGATGACCATGTTCCCCTCCAAAGCTGAAATTTCCCAGGTTTTGGTACATCCTGTGATGTTATGATTCAACCCTGAAATCATTTTTCTGTACCTTTCCATTGACGAGTGACAAGCATGAAATTGGTGAAAATAGCATCTACACTACCCTGAAAGTAAATGGCACAAGAGAGAAACATGTGATTTGGGCAAAAGGACAGTTTCCCCATCCTTAGAAGTTAGTAATAAGGAGCTTATGTTGAAATCTTCATGTAGCATAAAGCTCCAGATTAGCAGACATAAAAGAAAATATGCAGGCATTGGGAGAAAAAGGGCAGGAGAGAGAAAAGATCTCAAGACAGAAGAAAAGGACAACCATGAAACTCAGAGCAGGTCCCTAAGGACGGACAAGCATGGGCTCTGTCATTCTCTAAGATATGGTTGTTCCCAATTCAGGAATTCAGTTGGTAAAATTTCTTTTCCTGTGTTTTCTCCCCTTCCTGACTCTCCAATGAACATGGCAAGTGAGCACGAACAAACTTTAGCTGTACATGGAGGCAAAAAGCGGAAAATCCGCTAATGAGCCAGCAAATACATCATATGTACATTGCTACAGTTATTAAGGTGGCCACACCAACCAAGGTTCGTGTGTAGGAAACAGAAAGCACTCTAGCCATTTTGAGCAAAAGGGGAGTCTTATATAGGGAAGGGGGTATCTCTAATATTTTCAGAAGGGTTATAGATGACCTCGGACTCCAGAAAGAACTCTGACAACAAGAGCCCAAACTGGCCCCCCTGGGGACCCACTTCCTCTGCCACAATTAGAAATGGGGAAGTCAGAAATCCAGCCGTAGAAAGATCCGCCACAGGGAGCACTAGCCCCTCGTTCCCCAAGCTAGAGACAGACATTGCAACACCGAGTCCCTCTGTCTCCAAGAGAGTGATGCCAGAATACTGAGCTGGCTTCTAGCCCTGCCATGACATGTTCTGTCCTACAGCAAGACTCTGTCACCTCCATGATCTGCTCCACAGCAGCAAAGCCAGGGCAGAATGATGGTCCTTCGGCACCTAGGCCTCCCAGTCTCAGCATCAGCCTCTGAAGGCTGGAGCCCAACTCTCACTCCCAGCCACAGCTGAAGGGAGGCTGTGCCAGTGGCTCTCAGCCCTCCAGATCTGCAGGACAGATGGTGCAACCTGGAAAGAAGCCGGAATACACACTGAGTGCTGGTCCACCACAGCCACAGAGCTGGGAAGGCAGACACAGCAAAATCCTCCATAGGATCCCAAAGAGAGGAAGCAAGCTACTGTCACAGCTGAGTTATGACATGGGACTTCTCCGGTTTGATTTTCATCAAATGATTCGGTGTAGAGGTCATACTTCGGGATCAGGATTTTATAGATTTGTATACACTCTAATGCCTTAGGGCTTATACACCACCTGTAAAACTTTGAAATTATTTTTCATGGAATAAGTGGGTAATGAATAAAGGGCTATCTGTGGACTATGTGTCTCAGTCACCAATGGACCTGTTTACCAGCCTCCTATGTGGAGTCAAGGTGCTAAATGTTCCGGGGAGATGCCAAGATGCAGGGAACCAAGAGATCATTGTCTTCAGCACAGAGCAAGCTGCAGTGTGAGTCCCTTCTCTACCACTTACCTACGTGATGTCGGGCAAATTCGTTACCTTTTCTGTGACTCACTTTACCTAGATCTCAAATGAGAATAACAGCACACACCTCAGGGGGGCTGTCATGAGGGGTAAGTGACACAATCCGTGTATTGCCCTTAGTACAATGTTTCACCCACATTAGTCAGATTCTCTAGAAGAGCAGAACCAATAGACCACGAAGATATATATATATATAATGAGAGAGGTGGTTAGTGTTTTGTGGAATTGGATCACACAACTGTGGGGGCTGGCAAGCCTATAATCTGCAGGGTGGGCTGGCAGGCTAGAGACCCAGGGGAAAGCCAAAACTGCATGCTGAGTGAAAAGGCACTCTGGAGGCCAAATTCCTGTCCCTTGGAGAGGTCACTCTTTTTTTCTTTAGATCTTCAACAGATTGCATAAGGCCTACCACATACGGACAGTCACCTGCTTCACTCTGAGTCTACTGATGTAAGTGTTAATCTCACCTAAAAAAACTCCTTCACAGTCACATCAAGACCGGTTTGACCAAATATCCAGATAGCAGGTACTGTGGACCAACCCAGCTGACACATGAAATAACCATCACAGCCCATTAAAAGCATTCGGTAAATAACAGCTATGGGTTTAAGCTGCAACTGCTGACTTGAAGCAGCTCACATCTAGCAGTAACGACAAACAATCACAACACAGCAGGATCAGTTCTATGAAGCAGCTGGTCAGGACACCCTGGGTATGGATATCAGGGCGTGTGTGGAAAGCAAAAATACAGACGGATGCAAGAAATAGGGAAGAATGCTGACGTGCAGGCTCCTGGCTGGCCTCTGCAGGTGCCAGATGCCTCACAGTGAGACAAGAACTCCATCTTGGCACAGAAAGACCAGAGATGCCCAGTTCCCACTCACTAGACCTGACCCTGTTAAGATCTAGTGAGAACATCTCCCATGGACACCTCCTTGCTGATTGATGTGGGAGTGGGTAACCAAGGCAACCAAAGACAACAGAGTCATTATAAGGAGACAGAAGGGTCATGTTCAAAAATCAGGCCAAGCGTTAAGCCAAAGGGAACAGGGCAGAAACAAGAAAAAAAACCCGCCCCATCCAGAGATGGGAGGGTCAAAAGCAGGAAAGAGGAAGTAGTGAGGATGAGAGAAGGAAGAAGCTCCAAATTCAGCCAGGTGCCATGGTGTACGCCTGTAATCCCAGGGACTTGGAGGCTGAGGAAGGAGGATCGCAAGTTTGAGCCAGAGGCAGCCTGTGTAAATTAGCAAGACCCTATCTCAAAATGGGGGGCTGGGATTTAGCTCAGTTGGTAGAGCACTGCACTGCAATCTCTGACGTCCCGAGTTCAATTCCCAGCACCATGCAAAACTGGGAGAAGGACGTGGCAATCCACTCCTGAGGCAATCCCGAAACAGTCAGCCATTGAAAATCCTATGAGGGTCGCTATGAGCCGGATACCGACTCGACGGCACCTAACAACAACTACAACAACATCTCAAAATGGGGCTGGGATTTAGCTCAGTTGGTAGAGTGTTACTCTGCAGACTCTGAGGTCCCGAGTTCGATTCCCAGCACCACAAAAACGGGAGAAGGACATGGCAACACAATCCCGAAACAATCAGCCATTGAAAACCCTATAAGGGTTGCTATGAGTCGGACACGACTCAACAGCACCTAACAACAACAACAACTATCTCAAAATAAAACAAATAAAAAAGGGGCAGGGGTATAGCTTAGTGGTAGAGCACTTGCCCGGCATGTAAAAGGCCCTGGGTTCAATGCCCTCGTGCTGAAAAGAAAAAGAAAAGAAAGAAGTAGAAAAAGAAAAAGAAAGCTCACAACTTAAGCTGCAATTGGCAACACCTGCCTCAACACCCCCACCAGCTCCACCATGTGATATTTCCATCCATGCTGGGCATTGTTCTGAAGTAGAGGTGACAACAGAAGGGACCACGTGAAAACAGACAAATAGAATCACAGGGCCCTGGGACCAAGTGGTGATTGGCCGTGATTGGGACTCAAGAATGCTGACCAGTGGAAGAAATCAACTCCCACGCAAGACGGAGGCACACAAGTCCAGAAGCCAACAACATCGTCACTGCTCTTTAGTGCTCACCCTGTGTAAAAGAGCCACCCCCTCCCGGGTGCCTGAACCCAAACCCCTGAGGGTCACAGATGTCCTTATCTCAAGTCACTTCCTCCAGCCTGGTCCATCCCCCACGAGGTTAATGTTCATTATTAAGTCAAAATGCCCGAATGTCTTTCTTACATCCTTTAGACGTAAATGGAGTGCGTCCACGCCCCCCCCTCCGTTACATCCCACGTGCTCAGCATCTTTTGATGCCTCATATTGGACCCAGATCCCCAAAGCCATTTCCCCGTAGTGAAGCGTCTAACAGGTTTGGAGTGAGTGAAAATCACCTGACAACACTCTGAGGCGTGACTCTGTTGACATCTCCATCACTGGCGGCAAGAGACACCGAGAGGCGAGCAGGACTCATGGTGACTGGCATATGGCAGAGATCGTGCGTGGCCTTGGAGCACTCTGGGAGCCAAGGGTGCTGTCGGTCACAAAAGGAAGAAGAGTGACAAGCAGCCAGAGCCCTTTGAGTTTGCTTAAAACGAAAAAACAGACAAATGGCCCAATGGGCATTGGCGTGAGAAAGACTGAAGGAAGAGAGTTAACGTGAAAAACTAATGACAGCCTAATGCAGCCTAAAGCCTCTTCTATTTTTTACTCATCTGAAAATTTTAGGTGAGTATGTGAATCATTTAAAGGCATTGCTGTCTCTTCTCTCTAAGCTTCCAATTATACTACCCACAGCACCAAATGGAAGGAGAATTGTAATCAATTTCTTACACAAATCCATGTACAGTAATGTCAGACCCAAAGGAACAGAATAATGAGGGTGTGTCATTCAACCAGGAAATCAGACTTTTGACAGCTTTTTGAAAAACTGAATCTATTTTCCGGAGGATTTATTCACGTGCCAGCTGCCACTGGCCGCCGTAACAGAGCTGTATCGACCCACTGTTCTCACCTGAGTCAAACTTGTAATTTAAGAACAGATTAGACAGATGGGTGACGTGGCATTTTCTTCCCAGCTTGGCCACCAAGGAACTGTACACACTGAGGAAGTCACTCTAAGTCACTGAGGAAGGCTCTCTAAGCCTCTGTTTCTGTCCTGGGAAAATGGCGGGCTGTGACAAATGCACTGGGGACCCAGTTCTTTGCCCCTCTTGCATCCTCATGCTTCGCCAAGTGGCATGGTAATGCTCTCCACTCTGACCCTGGGCTCAGCCACGTGACCTTGGTCAGCAGAGGACAAGAGAAACATTGTGCTGGCTCGAAGCCTAAGCCAAGAGCGCATGCGCACTTCCACATGCTCTCTTGAGCCTCTGCTGTCGCCACAGGGAGGACATCGTGGGCAAGCACCCTGGGGAGGATGAGAGGCAAGGGGAGCAGAGGCGACTCTCTGAGCTGAGTGCCTCCAGGCAAATCGAGGCAACACGCTTCCCGTGAACGCACACAGCAGAGATGAGCAGAGCCACCCTGCTACGCCACGTGAGAACAAGCAACAAAAGCTAACTGGGACAGGGATGATACACCCTGTCCCAGGGGTTTAAGATAGTCCCAACTATCTTACTAGAGTGTTGGAAAGACTGGGTGAAGACATGTAGAGAAAGCACTCAAAAGAGTGGAAAGCTGCCTCCCAGCCATGGTTAAGACTATGTGCTCTCTGACTTGTACATGTTGGTGTTGTTAGGTGCCACCGAGTTGTGTCCGATTCATAGCGACCCCCATAGGGTTTTCAATGGCAGACTGTTTCGGGATTGCCTTGGGAGTGGGTTGCCACATCCTTCTCCCATTTTTTGCGGTGCTGGGAATCGAACTCAGGACCTCAGAGACTACAGAGCAGTGCTCTACCAAGTGAGCTAAATCCCAGCTCAGAAACTGTTTTCGCCCAGTTTTAATCCAGGGACCTTTCGAGTGTGAGGCAATCATGATAACCACTACACTAGGGAAACCCACAACTTGTATATGCAATTCTGTTATCTAATGCAGTCTTTGCAATAGACCCTCCATTCTGAACCTGGTTCCCTACCCTAGAGATTCAATTTCCACACCATGCCTCGTGAATATAGCCTGCCTTTCTACCCAGTCCTTTTGGATTCTGATAGGCACTGTACTTAACATCATTCTAAAGCACTTATCCCACACAAAAACAAATAAAAGAAAGCTTTCGTTACATCTCCCTTGGTTACATGCTCTGCATAATCCAAGGCCAGATCTTCCTCCTTCCCTTCAGCCCGTCCTGTATCCTGTGCCCTCACCTGGCATTCCTTGTTGTTGTTGTTGTTGTTATTGTTGTTGCTAGGTGCTGTCAAATCAGATCTGACTCATAGCAACCCTATCTACAAACACTACCCAACACTGTACCATGCACATGATCTTTTTCTTTGAGCCATTATTGCAGCCACTGTCTTTCTTCTCATTTTGAGTGGTGCCACATCAGCAACTGGAAGTCTCAGAGGCTTTGCTCCATTCCCATCATTAAAGTCGACTCCACTTCAAGGAGGCAACTCTTCCCAAAACACTTCTTGAGTACCTTCCAGCATAGGCACTCATTTTCCACCCCTATAGTTGACAGTGCTTCTCTGCTATTCATAGAGTTTTCTGGGCTAATTGTTTCAGGAGTGGGCTGCCAGGTCCTTCTCCCTAGTCTGTCTTACTCTAGAAGCTCAGCTGAAACCTGATCATAATGGGAGGCCCTGTTAGTGTCTAAAATACCAGTGGCATAGCTCTTGGTGTCACAGCAACACGCAAGCCCCCATAGCATGACAAGCTGACAGACAAGCGGGGCGGTATTCCCTATCGTTGCTGTCGTTAGGTGCCAGCTAGTCAGGTCCAGCTCATAGCAACCCTCATAGGGTTTCAATGGCTGATTGTTTGGGATTGCTTTGGGGGTGGATTGCCACGTCCTTCTCCCATTGGTATCATAATTATAAATGGCCATAGAAAAATGAATGTTATTCCAGCAAAACTATTGATCCCACTGCTTGTCATTTAGATGGCTTACTGAATATTAATTAGCTTGGTAAACAAACCTTTCCTGGAGGCTGCTTAAGTTCATGCTTCTTGTCTTGTGCTGGGGTGAATGTAACCATAGTTAGCAGCAAAGAGACTTGCTTTTCCTCAGAATGGGCTGAGAACATGCTTGGAAAGCTTCCTCCCAATGCTCAGCTTGGAGACAGGCAAAGAAAATCTGAAGGCCATCCTGGCACAAACTCTGTGGCCTTCATTGGTAAACTGCAGGATCCCATGCAATGCCTAGTGAGTGTCACCTGAAGTAAAATTGGCATGCGAGGCATTGTCGCCAGAATGGGGGACCCTAAGGCTGCCATGGGAAGGGGAAAGGTGCATCTCTTTGCACAGATACTGACCACATCCCAGCCCAATCCCAAATGAAGTATGGCAGAGAAGCAATGTCCAAGCTGAACCCTGCCCAGCTTACCTCTAGGAACCCAGCCTGCCTCTAAGAAGCCAGAGATGGAGCTTGGCCAATGGACAGCTTGGGGTGTCCGCTGTCCTACATTGTTGGATGCAAGGACCAACTACTGACCACCAACCCCAGCTAAAAGAAGCTCAGCGATACCTGTGCAAGCCCATTGGTAACTGCAGGCCCCATTAGATAAATACAGAGGCTGGGATAGAGATCCTGAAGAAACAATAAGGAGCCATAGGGCAACAGTCAAGAAATTTACTAATGCCAGGCACGGTGGCGCACGCCTGTAATCCCAGCAGCTTGGGAGGCAGAGGCAGGAGGATCGCAAATCCGAGACCAGAGGCAGTCTGCGTAACTTAGTGAGACCCTGTTTCAAAAGTTAAAAAATGGGCTGGGGGTGCAGCTCAGTGGTCCAGCACTTGCAGAGCATGCAGGCGCGAGGCCCTGGGTTCAACCCCCAGTACCACAAAAAAAAAAAAAAAAAAAAAAAGAAAGAAAAGAAAAAAAAAATTTACTACCAAAGACCTGGGACCACAAGGAAGGCAGAATTTCTTTCAGTAAAGGAAAGTGCTTTAAGTCATTAGATTAGTCTTGCCAACTATCAGTCCCTATCAATTCATACCTATTAAGGTCCATTACAAAGGCTATAAAGGGGACAAAGAAAATCAAGACATACTACCTGCACTTGGAAGATTATATAATTGTTGTAAGAT
This sequence comes from Pedetes capensis, assembly GCA_007922755.1. Classification (NCBI taxonomy): domain Eukaryota; kingdom Metazoa; phylum Chordata; class Mammalia; order Rodentia; family Pedetidae; genus Pedetes; species Pedetes capensis. The sequence continues at coordinate 9,752 of VMDO01004785.1, read as the reverse complement.
TCATTACTAAAACACAAGAAACAACAGCTAAGAATAACACAATGAAATGTAATTAAGGGCTGACATGTTCTACACCACTGGTTCTCAATTTCCAGTGCACTTGAGAGTCACCTAGGAGCCTTGTTTATAAAAAATAACACAGAAGCACAAGTGCACAGGATATACAGGTGGGGCCCGGTGATTGGAACGCACACCTGGCTAATTGACCCTGGGACACACACAGGTGCCCTAAGAGCCAGATGAGACAAGATCAGGGGCGCATCCTGGGCTCCTCAGCAACGTGGGCTGCTCAGATAACAGCACAGCTCCCTCCAAGAGAAGTCCAGCTGCCAACTCGGGCAAACGAGGGCCAGACTGTGACCTGGCACTATCAGTGGTACTTCTTAAGATAATGTTAAAAAAAAAAAAATTTAACTCCTGTTTTTAGGAGTGGCCTTGAGACTTTCTGAAGATGAAGTTTCTTTAATTCACACAGGACCCAAGCCAACAAGGGGTGGCTGATCTGGAAGGCTCCCTATCATCCCAGCAGGAACTTCACTCCCTAATAGTATTTGACCATGTCGAACTATTGCTTAAAGCTCGCCAGTAAAAGGCTCTCTTCCACCTCTGATGGAACACTTCCCAAAAGATATTTCTATTTTGGTAAATTATACTCAACAGGCAGGACCTGAGCAGGGTGATATCTTCCTGCCCCCTGTGCGACACTAAGTGGAAGTGCACATGAAACCAGAAGATGAAGGGTTTTGTCAAATGATAACACAAGAGCTGGGGTTTAGCTGACTTGGTAGAGCACTGCTCTGCACCTTCCGAGGACACAGGTTCGATGCCTAGCACTGCAAAAACAGGAGAAGGACATGGCAGTCTACTCATGAAAATAATCCTAAAACAATAAGCCATTGAAAACCCAATAAAGGTAAGTTGATAAAAGTATAACCAAAAGTGATATAATAGTTGCACAATGGAAAAAGCCAATGAGGTATTGCTCCGTACCCCACCCACAATTACCAACAGAAAGAGAGGGGAAAAAAAAGAAGAGAAAACCTATGAGGGTCACTGTGAGTCAGACCCAACTCAACAACACCTAACAAGAACAACAACTTGGATCCCAAAGAAGTACTCAGAAAATGCTAGTGTGTGTGAGTAAACTCCATACTCTGTGGCCCTAGAGGAGGGATAATTTTAAACCCTGTGTTCACCAAATACTTACTGAGTGCTCACCCACGCCAAACACTGTCCAGGTGCAGAGGAGGCAACATGGAGCAAACCAGACGTGGTCCTGCCCTCACAGGTCTTAGGATCTGGTGGAATGGCACTCAGCGTACTACCCAACCATGGCATATGGAGGAAGGGATGGAACAGAAAGATGTTGTGACAATCATCCGAGAAAGCAAGATCATTCAAAGCCAGGACACGGTCATCATTTTACTCCACCCATGCCATTTCACTTACTGATCCCAAAGTGCTTCCCAGAACAGCCACCCTGGCCTGCACCTCTCCCCAGAAGAACATAGACTTCCCCAGGTTCAAGTCAATACTCGATATTTTCCAACTTTTAACTCTTTTTATTAGCGCCAGGTGTGGGGCACACACCTGTAATCCCAGCGGCTCAGGAGGCAGAGGCGGGAGCATCACAAGTTCGAGACCAGAGGCAGTCTGTGTAATTTAGTGAGACCCTGTCTCAAAAAAGTGGAAAAAAAAGGGCTGAGGGTGCAGCTCAGTGGTCCAGCACTTGCAGAGCATGCAGGCGCAAGGCCCTGTGTTCAACCCCCAGTACCACAAAAAAAAAAAAAAAAAAAAAAAATTCCAATCTCATGGGACAAGTCCATTGTTTAGGAGAAAATTTGCTTTAATTCCTTTCTAAGGTTAAGTACATTTTACTTCTTCACTCGCTGCTTTTTCTTGTGGTACACATAAAATAGCTTATTGAAATGAAGACATTTTGCCAAGATAATATTTGTGGGTGGTTCCAAAAACCAGATGAACAGAATAGGCTGTTATCTTCTCTCTTCCCATTGCTAGTTTCACTCATCAGAGGAAAACACTTCAAACTCTTTAGTTCTATGATTACTTCCTGTGGTGGACCACTTCATAGATGGCCTAGAAGTTTCCTCTCTGTGATGGATGTACCTGTCTCCACCCTTCTGTCAATGGGCGTGGGACCTACCAATATGATGATCACTTCCATGGCTGACTAAATTATATGGCGTTGAAAAGGTAAAGGGATTTTGCAAAGGTAATTAGAGTCCATAATCAGTTGACTTTAATTTAACTGAAAGAGAAATTATCCTGAGTCTTAAGGCATAACCTAGTCAGGGGGATCCTTTTAAATAGGGCCCAGACATGAGAGTTAGAGAAAGTTGGAGATATTCCAAGCATTGTGGGAGCTGGACTGGGTGTGGCCAGGTGCCAGGCTCCTGGGCTTGCTGCCTGGGAATAAATTTTACACAAACGCAAAGGAAAGCGAAGAAGTTTTATTTAAAGGGATAGAGAAGAAAGCCTCCATATGGTGAGGGGCGGGGGTCTTGAAAATTAGTAGCAGAAGTGGGGCAGTTTTCTAGGAGTTTTATAGTCTTTTTTCTCTGTACTACCTGGGCTGGCTTCAGTAGATCGGTCATCATTTAGGGGGTACCTGTGTATTGGCTCAGTAAAATTGAAGGGGTAGTTTCTCTTTTGTTTCTACCACTTGATTGTTAGACTTATCACATATATATGAGCTTGACGCACTTTCGGTGGCTTAGTTGAAAGTCAGGTAAATGAATGCTGCACCTCAGTGCCCTCCCGTTCCCAGGCCCTGTGTTTTTGATTTAATCCTTTGAAAAGCTGCAGAGGGTCTCTCTCCTTAGGCACTTCGTAAAGAGGGCCACATGTCAGAGACCGGTGCAGGGTCTTGGGAGCCGGGTCCTACAACTTCAAGGAACTGAATTCTACCAATAACCAGAAAGCTTGAGAGAAGACCCACCCAGCCTCAGGTGGGCTCACAGCCCTGGATAGCACCCTAATTTAGCCTGATGTGACACGGAGCAGAAAGCCCAGCGAATGCAGCCTGAGGCTCCTGACTGGTGGAAGCTGTGCCATTGTGAGCCTGCCGTGCTGTAAGCAGATACGCTTTTGGCATTTGTTACGCAGCATTAGAAAATAGTTACGCCTTCATGTTTCTGAACGATATGCTTGTGTTGCTGTTTACAGAATTATTAAATTTACCTGTCACGTATTTCCTCTTTCTCTGATAGGTGAAGTGGTAGTTATTTATAACTCTTGATCATCTCTCTTCATTTCTACCCAATTAGGGTTTTAACAATGGGCCGACTAGGCTACTGAACTTCGTCTTTGCCCCAAGGAGAAGTCTTAATTGGGCTTTGGAGCTCAAGGCCTTCTGAGTTTCATTTTTTTACCAATTCGGATTGGAGATGAGAAACAGTTCCACTTTCTAACCCTGCATTTCCTGGAATTTATGGCCTCTCCAAACGCCCTTTCAATTCTGCTTGCAAAACGGCCATTTCTTCTCTGAGCTTATTTCTTTCTTATTACACCTGTCAAAAACAGCCATTAGCAAATAGCCAACGTTACCAACATTGGGTTTTGCCACTTCTTTGCTAAAGCCGCCAGTTCGTTAGCTACATTTTCTGCCTTCCAGGTCATCACGCGAGATAGTTCTACAAATGCTTCACCACTGAATAAAAAGCCTTTCATGCCAATTTTCTCACCACCTGCCACCCCGCCCTCAAGCCCATGGTTTGTGTTTTCTTCTGGGGATGCCTCATTCCTGTGTCAGTCTGAATTGCTCAGTTTTCCTACATAACACCATCACCAAACTTTCTGTGACTTAGAACAAGAAAGGGTTACTTGTGGCGGCAAGTCTGCTGCCTGGGTCTTGGTTCCTGGACTCAGTGGCAGGAAGCAGCCCTTCTCGAAGAGTTTATGTGATTTCATACGACAGCTCTGAAAGCGTCTGCTCAAAAGGGTCATATGGCATTTCTGCTCAAACTTTATTGGCTACAGCAAGTGATAGGGCCAAGTCTCTGACCATGGGTCAAGTGGGTGACATTCCCTCAGGGAGAAGGAGCAAGTATCTGTCTACCCCAGACACTACAGCCAGCACTGTAGACTGGGGGAAGCTATTTGTTAATTGTACAACCAATGAAGGACTCTCTTCTTAGTATTTAAGAAGCACCTACAAATAAACAAGAAAAAGGAAGGAGACCAATAGAAATACAGGCAGAGGTGTTATATTGGCAATTTGAAGAAGGGAAAGCCAAATGCTCAATCTTATTAGCAATCACAGAAGTGCAAATCAAATCATGTATCATAAATGATGTAATAGTTGCATAATGGATATAGCAAAAGTCTTATTACTCTGCACCCCACCAACATTTATAAATAAAAAGTTTTTATTGTTGTTTTTTTATTTGTTTGTTTGCGGTACTGGGGGTTGAACCCAAGGCTTCGTGCTTGCATGCTCTGCAAGTGCTGGACCACTGAGCTGCACCCCAGCCCATTTTTTTTTTTACTTTTTGAGACAGGGTCTCGCTAAATTACACAGACTGCCTCTGGTCTCGAACTTGCGATCCTTCTGCCTCTGCCTCCTGAGCCGCTGGGATCACAGGTGTGCACCACCACGCCCAGTGAAAAATACTTTCTTAATTTCTGATTTACATTATCAAAAACAATTTTTAAAGTGCATTATTTAATCAGAGGGAGGTATCATAAATTTTTGTTTTCAGATTTTAAGTAACTGGAAATAAATCTAGAATGCTGCAGAAGTTTTTAACAGCAGATTAGACGCTGCCGCAAACTGAATGCATGATTTAGAAGGCGAGTGTCAGAAATTATAAAACTGGGGAAGTAAGGTGAAGAGGAGCCATTTATCTTAAACCTGCATCTGAGAGTCTACTGTGGGAAAGAGCAGAACAGCGAGAGCACTGTTTTAAATGATAGCATAATGTGTTTCTCATCTGGGGGAAAAGATCTTTTATTCTGGTTGGAAAAAAATCCACATTATCAGGGGAAAATGAAGAAAAGCAGACTCAGGTGCTCAGTATGCAGAATACTGGCTTCCCAAAGGGCCCGCCTCCCTTTGCTAGAATCTGTGAATACATCATTTTACAGGCAAAAACGCATTAAGTTGCAGATGGAATTAAGCTGGCCTCAACACAGGGAGATTACCATGGATTGTCCTGGTGGGCCCATGTCATCCGAAGAGTCCTAAAAGTGGGCGAGGGAGGCAAAAGAGGACAGCTAAAGGGGGGACGTGACTGCAGAAGAGCCAGAAAGATGGGAAGAGGAGGAAAGACTCAGCTGCTGCCGCTGGCTCTGAAGGTGGAGAAAGGGCCCGACCCAAGGAAGGCAAGTGGCCTGCAGAAGCTGGGCAAGCAATGGCCGTGTCCTCCAGGACGGCCTGTGGGAAGGGGCACCGCCTGCCAACACCTGACCCTGGCCCATCAACATCTCTGTTGGACTTTTGATTGCCAGAACTGTAAGACAGTAAATTTGTGTTCTTTCAAGCTACGCAATTTGTGATAATTTGCCATAGCAGCAATCCAGAATATAAGAGTTAAATATATTTAGCAGACGTTTTTATGTTTAAAGGCGAAGTCCTGTACCAACCCATGTGAGAGGAAAATGTTACTTATAAATGAAAACTGAAATAAAGTTGGCCTCCTATTTATCTTCCATAGCTCAAAATGACAGAGGAAGATAGAATATTATCCCATTATAAGGGGGATCCCCTTTTATAGCCCCCACAAATTTTAAACTCAAATAATCTGAAGTTAAGAGCAATGAAAAGGCACTACCAGGCATTCAAGGAAAGTACAGAGATTGCTTATGTCTTCCCAAATTTAAGCAAATATGAGAAAAAGCAGTCCAATCATCTAAGAAATAAAGGTGCACTCATTTATTCAACAAATACTTATTGAAAACCCCTTTTTCATCCCAGTATGCTGTTGCATGCATGTAATCCTAACACCCACGAGACTGAAGGAGGCAGATCATGGGTTCCAGGTTAGCCTGGGATACATAGCAAGACCCTGTCTCAAAAACGACGACGACGACGACGACGACGACGACGTCAGGTACCATGGCATATACCTATAACTCCAGCAACTCTTGAGGCAGAAGGATCACAGCTTTAAGGCCAAAATTAGCCTGAGCAACTGAGCAAGACCTTGTCTCAAAATTAAAAATTGAAAAAGAGGCTAGGGGTGCAGTCCAGTGGTGGAGCACTTGTTTAGTATTAGGTAGTTGTTGTTGTTGTTAGGTGCCATCGAGTCGGTATCCGAATCATAGTGACCCTCATTGGGTTTTCAATGGCTGACTATTTCGGGATTGCCTTGGGAGTGGATTGCCAGGTCCTTCTCCCATTTTTGCAGTGCTGGGAATTGAACTCGGGACCTCAGAGACTGCAGTGCAGCGCTCTTACCAACTGAGCTAAATCCCAGCCCCCAGTATTAGGTAGGTAGACGAAAAAACTCGTAAACTCAACAGACCTTTATTGGGAGAAGCTGCCAGGGCTGTCTCTAGCAAAGGGAGAGCAGCCCCCTGGGGGAAGAAGGGGAGAGGCTTTTGTGGGCTTTAGATGGGAGCAGGAAGGAGTAATTGACCTATCGAATAGGGATAGGTAGGAAGTTGGTGTGTGGAGGGTTCTGATAGGCTGGAATAGTGGCCAGGCAGGCAGACTTTCCAGTCAAAATTTTGCCAGGCTTTTTCACAGGCGTTTTAGGACTGCAGGATAGTGAGTAGAAGGCCCCACTTTATGGGGAGGAGCCATCTTTGACAGGGCCTGCTAGCAGCAAGAGAATGAGGACCCTGGTCCCCATGGTAAACAGGACTTGGTACCTGCCCTCCAGGAGCACAAAGCCCCTCCATGGGGCGTGTGCATGGACACGAACTCTGGAGGGCACCGGAGACTCCAGCCTGGTGCGAGCCTAGGGCTCTGTGGGGTGGGGTGGTTCTCTCAGAGGAGAGGAGAAGCCCGTGCCCGCCTAACACCTGGAATGCACCAAGCCCCACATTAACCCCCAGTAGCAAAAAACAAACAAAACAAATCATTTCTCAAAAAGCAACATTGAGAGATACAGCAGCAAAGAAGCCAGCTGTATCAATCAATATCAGACAGATAGAAATCTCAATTCCCATGCAGTTTAGATTCTAGGTGGGAAAGATGATCTGTAAACAAGCAAACAAATATATAACACAATATCAGATTGTGACAACTGCCCAAAAGCAAAGTAAATTGAGATGAGAGGATAGTGACAAGGCTGGAAGAAAACTATCTTCTGTAAGGGTGTCTCAGAGCGCCTTTCTGACAACATGTTCTTAGCAGAGAACTTCACTTGTTGAGGAAATAAGCCACATGAGATATACAAGAAAGTACTGTAACATTCCAGTGAAGCAACAAAATGTGTGAAGCTGAATCAAGTGTAGCATGTTTAATGGACAGTAAGATGGTCCATGTGACCACTGGGGCTTCAGCACTGTTGGGATTCCCAGAGCGACAGAGAGCACCCCAAACATGGCCAGTCCCAGGAGCTCATCTAGCCCACTTGAAATCCTATGGGGCAAGATAGCAACGGGTCACCTTTGCCCTACGTCCAGGTATCTCACTCTTCCCCCCTCCCATCGAGTGGGCCAAGATGGCACCCAAGGTAAAGTAGCATCTAAAGCCCGCCTTGGTGCCCAATTGGTCATTTCTGATCCAACCCTATTCCCCTGATTGGCTGGCTATCAGGCCATATAAACTCCAGAGCTCAGAGTTCAGCAGCCATTCTGACCACCATCCAAGAGAAGCTCACCGGGTCCTTGTGGTTCTGGTTCCTTAGGAGCCCAAGGCCCATTTACTCACCTGCCTAGCCTGGCCTCCAGCCTTCCTCCGACCTGCCTTCATCATATTTCAACCTGCCTGCCACCTCTATCTGACCCCAACCTCTACAACGTCAGATATCCTACACGGCCGTACAGCTTCACGAGGCAAGACTCCGGGAGTCCAGCACAGGACCCCCAAAGTGGCAAAGCTGCGAGCTAGAAGAGCAAACACACCTGGGAGCCTCTGCCCCAGAGGCAGATACAGCAGCTGAGCGCTTCCCTTCTCCAGCTCCCCTTTCCCCTCTCCCTAATCCTCCATTCCTTTCCTCTCCTTTGTAAATAAACCCATCCTTCCCTCCTGTGCGTGTTGCTCTGTTCTCTGGCCACAGCCTTGCCACCAGGTGCAGCATTGAGGTACCCACCTCTTGCTTCCACCCACAACACAGAGAGAGAGAGACCCCGGGAAGAACCCTGCACCTCACCTCACCACACAGTGGCTAGGTTCCAACAACAAGCAGCCAACCAAGTGGGCAACCTTATTGCCTTTTGTAGCTTAACCTTGAAGTTACATAGTATCTCTTCTGCTGTAGTGGCAAGTCTACTAAAATACAAGAGAAGATATAGACCCCACTTCGCTATAAGAAGTATGTCAAGGTCCTACCGTAAAAAAAAAAAAAATGAAAGAGCATGTAAGATGGAAGAGAATACTTGGCCACTTTTGGAAAATATAATCGACCACAGCACACATAAACAAAGTGATAATCAAGGCTGTGGTGCTTTGAATCTGAAATGTTCCCCAAAGGCCATGTGCTATAACATTCAGTCTCCAGCTGGTGGCGCTGTCGGTGGAGGCCATAGAAACTTTGGGAGGTGAGAGCTGGCTTCGCAGAAGTGAGTCCCTGGGAGCGGGACTTTGGAGGTTTTTGCCCAGACTGGCAGGTCCAGTGGCTCTCTGCTTCTGAAGGGCCATGGCTAAGGTCTTCTACCACATGCCTTGCCCCTGCTGCTGCCACACCTACCACACTGCCATCATGCGCTGATCCTGTAACTGTGAGTCACCAATAAATATTTCCTCCCATAAGTTTGCTTTGGCCAGTTTCTGTCCCAGCAACATGCCACCTAATACAAAGGCCAAAAATAAAGCAATGAGCAAAGCCATAGTGGAAAACTACAATAAAAAAGAAAGCCAAAGAGACAAGATCATCAAAATAGAATGCATGAGAAAATTTATGATTGGACAAGGGCTAATTTACATTAACAAAAGGCGAATTTCATAACGAAAACGTTAGTTTTACAATGTAACCAATCATTCTAGAAATCAGTAGCGTAAAGCAGCCACTATTTATTTATTTAGCAACAGTTCTATGGGCAAGCAATTTGAGTTGGGCTCAAATGGACAGTTGTAATGGTCTCCGGGCTCATTCTTCATCTGGGATCAGCTGCCATGGCTTTGCAGCTGGGGTTAGTTGACCACCAGTAGAGCCAACAAGGGGCAACAACAGAAGCTGGGCCCCCTGAATCTCATCACCCAGCAGGCTGGCCAGCGCTAGCCTACACGGGAGCCATGGATGGAATCCCAGAAGCAGCAAAAAAGCAAGCCCTGGGAGCAGCTGTTTGTCAAGTCTGCTCTTCTCACATCTGCATGAAAGTTTCTAAGTTAAATCAGTCCTCATGGAAATAAAGCAAAGCTGACAGAAACATAAGAAGACACTGAAAAAAAACACAGTCATAGTTTTATCTTGTCTTCTAAATCTTTTTTTTAATTAGAAATTTTTAATGTACATCATAATGTGATTCATTTTGACATGCTTTTCGTTGTGACAATTTTCATATATGCAATTTGATAAGCATTATACATATAGGTTACCCCTTACCCTCCTCTATGTTTCCCCCCTCCCCCCTTCCTATCTAAGTTTCCCATCCAAGTCTTCTCTATCTTTTACTATATAGTA